>SNQJ01S0046876.1:80989-123450 GCA_010110895.2 Picea sitchensis
AAAGGCAATGGTATGATTTTAACTGGTGAAGTATAATGCATTTTTACTTTTGGCAATTTAATGTTATTGATGTTGAAATGGTAGAATTGTTAAAGCGTTTTATATTCGGAAAATTATTGTTATTGGTGACAATATGATGAGATTGGTTGGCATTATAGTTTGCAATTTCGTTCTGCAATGATATTGTAGAGTTTGTTTATATTCGGATCATGTGTCACTTCAGTTATGATGTCACGTGTTTTTGCATTGATATGAATTAGGTGATGTTGTTAATTTCTTATTTGTTAAAAAGAAAAAAATTCCTATTGTACTTCGCTATTCATAGACATAACGAAGGGGACATTACAATGGAACCATGTTCCCAGTTATGGAAGGTCAAGAACTGGTTGAAACTGTTAATGGTTTTTGATGGATTGGTATTTTGGAGAAGAGAAGGGACAATTGAATGACTTGAAAGTAGTATGTCATGGAATTAACCCTTCATAATGGGAATTGTAGGCTACAGGTTGCGTCTGCAGGGAAGCCACGAGGATCCCAAGATAAATTGAGCAAGAAGAGGCCAAAAGTGGAAAGACGCCATCAAAAAATGAACATAGGAGAAGCAACAGAAGAGATGAACATAAGAGGAAATACACAGAGAAGGGAAGTTTGCACACACACAATTTATAGAAAGACAGATCAAATAGAACATACGGGAGCTCAAGGAGATCTTATTCAAGAAAGAGTGAGTGAGAAGTAGATTCATAAAGAAGTTGTGAAGTGAACATAGGTGTTCGTTGGTGCATAACTGAAGATAAGAATAAGTCAACGAGATTTCCTTGAATAAAATAGGAATCTTGTCTAAGTTATTGATGATCACCCTGAAATAAAGAAGACCCAGATCTAGACTGGAGAAAAAGAATACAACTTGGCACTTACTGGACAAAAGTTGGCACTGGTAAGGGGAAGTCATTGAGGGACTATTTAGTAGAGAAGGGAATCCCTTTTGCAAAGGAAATCCATTTGAAAAAACACCTAATAAACCTGTAGATTTCATGAGATAAATGGGAAGGGGGAAACTTATGTTATTATCAATAGGGGAAGGAGAGTAATCTTCCTGTATCATCTAAGTTTGAGACTAGGTGAATCATTTCCCTTGTGGTATCATGGCTTGGCACATGGGTGAAATATTATAGGAAGGCACTCTACAATAAGGCCTAAGGTTGGGAGGAAAGGTGTCCTCTCTCAGTCAATTTATGTTGGCTATTTCCATGATCATAGACATGTTTAACTTGGTTTGTTTAAATTATACATGAATGGTGTATGCTTATATTTGTTTGGGTTAAATGGGAAATGTGAATGCTTATAATTAATAAATTAGAAATCCTAAGTAAATGAGATATGTTGTGAATGTTATTGTTTAACCTGTTAAACTGTGAAATGAATAAGTGTGAAGGGTCTATGCTCCTATGGACCATGTATCTTTAGAGGAAATTTTGCATGACATCAACAAAATTTTCATTCATGAGGAGATGGGAGTACTCTTGGGGTTGGGAGGTCCTCTTGTAATCCGAGAGATCCTAAGTTCTGATGAAACCCCAAATATTAATTGGAAAACTTGCAGGACATGAAATATATATACTTTCAATGAAGATGGAAAGCCCTTGATGGTATTAGGGAATTTTCCTGACTCCTAAAGACTCAATGAAATTCTTAAATAATCCTGAGAATTGGCTAAGTCCCTAAGTTGGGAGACAATCAATAGAGAAACCTTGTGTTGAGTTGGGACATTTTTTATTCATTGATTTAACGAAGTGGGAAGATCCATACTATTGGTCGGAGGGTGCCACATTCAAAGTGGCTAAATTAGATTTTTGTATGAACCCTGAGAGGGAGAACCCTGAATCGATGATAGATGTTGATCTATCAGAGAATGACAGAAGAGAAATATGGACCATTGGATTTGGTAAGAATATGGTTGAAGGATGGGCTCTCGGGGGGGATCAAAGGAAGAACCCAAAAGAGAATTATGACAATAGGAACTTCGAGGACCGTAGATCCTCCAAGAGACGTCCTCAGAGATTTCCAGCCATTAGATTTCGTAGAGAAACGTGTGGTCGGAGTGAGATATTCAGAGAATATTATGGAACTACAGTCAAGATACACTGAGGATGAAGGAGGAGTTTTGATTCATATGAAGGTGAGAGGGATATATTTAATCTCATTCGTAGATTTCATGGGCCTCATTAGTTAGCATATGTCTTGGATATCGGGTGGAAGGTAATTTTCCTACAGATATCGACTCTAACACAATCATAGTCATTGGAATCCAAAGTATGAAGACCATCAGATATAGACGAAAAATCCTTTGAGATAGTTTCATCGGAGGAAAACTCAACCCATAAGGTTGGTCATTCTGATGGGAAGAGTCTGAAAATCCACAGGTTGTATATGTAAGGGTGAGGAGTAATGTTAACCATCTGATTTAGGGTGTTATGCACTTGGGTACCTTAGTACGATAGATAAAGTGGTTTCCTTGAGTATTAAGAAGAGTTGACTCATTTTAAATTATGATAAGAGAAGTCCTCACTTAGACAACTGATGCACCTGATAATATTATGTGGGAGATAAAGGAAAAATAAAGTTAACATCCCACTACCCTAAAAAAGGTTTAAGGGGTTGGGTGTGTCACATTGTATCTATGTAAATATATGCATGCTCCAAAATCATATCAATATACTTATTCTACACAAGCTATTGGAATTATGATATATGTGCATGTACCTTATTCATATGCTTGACATATGGGTGTATCATAAGAAATGAAAATTTCTAGTAATGATTTATCATATTTTACATAAAAAAACTAAATAAGTTTTAGTGCTTGGTGGTACCTTTGGAATGTCATATCAATTTTCTCCATTGTTTATTATGGTACTTTATGATCATGATTCATAGAATCTATGTCATTTCTACATACTATGATTTTTAGTATTATGTAAAAAGCACGTTATGAGTTGATATAATAGAGTACTTCATTTTCAATGGCTTGATGGAATATTAAAATATACTCTATTGTTTTATAGATAATTCTTTACTATGATTTAAATATCTAATATTTTATGGTTGTGGGTGTGGCATAGTGTCCAATTTCAAGCAATTGATTGTGTCAATTGAGGATGAAGTTCATTTATATTTTAATGTCAATATTAAGAAATGGAATTCCCATTCACCCACATCCATGAGTGAAATACACATTCTTTATCCTCCTATATATTAGTAGTGTTGGACATTGTAGGAGCATCTTGTCTAGTGAAAAATATGTCATTGGATGTTTCTATTTGTAATGGATGATCTACTTCCATTTGTGTTATGTCAAGGAGGTTGTTTGAGCTTTCCCTAAAAGAGTCTTTTATGTTTGACATTCAGTATCATTAATTAAGGGCTTTAAGTGGAAATATAGAGTTACTATAGAGTTATTATTATGTGATTATCTATATTACAAGATATAATTGAGGTATCTTTTCTTTCGTGAATATTCATGGCAATGAATTCATTAAAATCATATGATATAAAGGAAAACATGGTTCATTAGAGGATAATATATGGAGCCTTTTGTTGACAAAAAAAATTCAGTAAAAATGTGTTCATAATACACCTGAGTATATGTATGTCCAAATTATAACCATGATATTATTGGTGCCTACATTATTTGGAAATGTGAATAAACAAAATCCCAATTATGATCTTAACAACGAAAGCTAAATCTAGATGAAATGACAACACTGAATATATTAAATATTCCTTAAAAATTGGCATATTTTCTCCTCGGAGAAAGAGAAGTTAATATTTTTATAAGATTATTTATATGTAAGTATAAGGCTTTTTGAAAAAATCTGAAATTTTGAAATAATTTTTAAAATCATGATAATGTAATTTTGACTTTTCTTGAAATTTTACCCCCTTTTCCTCCATAAGGATTTTGTAAACATGCATACCAATTGCATGGAATTTGGGTTTTTAAAAGGCATACAAAAACATCACCTCCACTTTGTATTGGAAGTAGATGAAACACACTATTGAACATCTTGTAGTAGTATGTGATACTTGATAGCATAATATTGTCAATGGTGCTCCATATCCCATTTTAGTATGACNCCTATATATTAGTAGTGTTGGACATTGTAGGAGCATCTTGTCTAGTGAAAAATATGTCATTGGATGTTTCTATTTGTAATGGATGATCTACTTCCATTTGTGTTATGTCAAGGAGGTTGTTTGAGCTTTCCCTAAAAGAGTCTTTTATGTTTGACATTCAGTATCATTAATTAAGGGCTTTAAGTGGAAATATAGAGTTACTATAGAGTTATTATTATGTGATTATCTATATTACAAGATATAATTGAGGTATCTTTTCTTTCGTGAATATTCATGGCAATGAATTCATTAAAATCATATGATATAAAGGAAAACATGGTTCATTAGAGGATAATATATGGAGCCTTTTGTTGACAAAAAAAATTCAGTAAAAATGTGTTCATAATACACCTGAGTATATGTATGTCCAAATTATAACCATGATATTATTGGTGCCTACATTATTTGGAAATGTGAATAAACAAAATCCCAATTATGATCTTAACAACGAAAGCTAAATCTAGATGAAATGACAACACTGAATATATTAAATATTCCTTAAAAATTGGCATATTTTCTCCTCGGAGAAAGAGAAGTTAATATTTTTATAAGATTATTTATATGTAAGTATAAGGCTTTTTGAAAAAATCTGAAATTTTGAAATAATTTTTAAAATCATGATAATGTAATTTTGACTTTTCTTGAAATTTTACCCCCTTTTCCTCCATAAGGATTTTGTAAACATGCATACCAATTGCATGGAATTTGGGTTTTTAAAAGGCATACAAAAACATCACCTCCACTTTGTATTGGAAGTAGATGAAACACACTATTGAACATCTTGTAGTAGTATGTGATACTTGATAGCATAATATTGTCAATGGTGCTCCATATCCCATTTTAGTATGACCCATTTTTGTCCCACACAAAATGAGGAAGGAATATTACTGAATCATAGAGTTTTAATTTTTTTAAAGTAAGAATGTTGTCTTTTTTCATAGTTGATCTTCTTGTGAATATGTGTGATTTATTTTTGGCTTTAGAACTATCATATAACTTCTAAAATTGTTGAAATCCAATACACACATAGATATATAGACTTCCTCATCATATCTTTTGTGATAAAGATATTAAACTTATATAAATATTTAAATTAGATCAATGGTAGAGTGCAATGCTCTTAATCTTCTAATCGCGGTTTTGAGCCACACGGTCGGTGATCATAGTTCAAAATATGTTTCTTTACCCGTTTCCTTTATAAATTAAGGAGGTTTAAATGTGAAAAATGTAAGCTATAAATTATTTCAAGTTGTATAGTAACATTGGTGTCCCTAGCTAGGTAGACGTTGACTATTGTACTCAACCAAAGAGAGGGGTGGTGGAAGCAAATTTCAGGCTTTCGAAGAAGGTATCTATGACATTAGTGTCATCCCCTAGTTCATTTTGTTGGAATGCATCCAAAAACATTCCCTCCATGGCTTAGGTATCCTATAGGAAATCATCCATGTCAACCTTCATATCATTTCCTACGTCCCCAACATGTGAAGAACTAGTGTTACTGACATTGTAGTGGGGTGCAATGATAGATGGTGGACATGTCACTCGCCATCAGAATATTGATTGTAAAAACATTGAACATTACATTGATAATATTAGTATCACAATACATTTAATATGTTAAAACATTATACCAAACATGTATTAGAAGCATGGACATTTTTTCCCAATAATAAAAATGCAACCAACCAATTTATGAAAAAAATGTCTAATTAAACAATACATTTACATTAGTTCCATTGAAAATCCAAAAATACAATTAATCAATCATCTTTTTCTTACGCACTATGGGGTTTTCTCTATAAAAGTAATCCAATTCATGGTGTAATACCATTGACCGAGGTTTTTTATTGGAATATGGCATGTTATGATTGGTAGGGTAAAGAAGTTGTATGTTTTCATCAAACATCTGTTTGTGGTATCTTTCTCCTAATAAGAGCTTGTGGAATTTTGGGACTACTGGAATATCTTGAGCATTTGAACTCAATCTTGAATCTTGATCCTGCAAAATTCAATGAAAATAATTCAAGTGCACTTGCATACATAACATAAATTCAATGAGATAAATGAATTATCAATAAAATCTAGATGTACTGCAATCGGCGTGAGAGAACTTGAAGGACTTCCAACAATATGGAATGAGATGGAATCTGAAGAATTGGCCATTTGACATTATAATTCCTTTTTTTCATACATTTGAGCCAAAATTGTCATCGTGAGAAGCATAGAACAATCTAACCTATAAAATAACTTCGAATAACTTTTATAACTTAGCAATGTGCTTCATCATATAAAGACGCACCGGTGCGTATGAATAAACCAAATGCATCGGTGCATTTAATTGAGCGAAGCACCAAATACCGAACTCTGTTATTTCCTCTGCAAAACAAAACCTTCACAAAATTTGAATGAGGATGTTTTCATTTTGCATTTTGCAAATTAAATTGTCTTACAATGTGTTATTACTTACACACGACACCAGTGCATTTATAACTATATAGCGCACCGACTAAAGAAAGCTTGAAAAATAATTCATGCTTACTATCAATACATTGAAATTTGTTACGAAAATATATCTTTACATTATATGAACACATTGCATCGGTGCGGTATTCACTGTATAGTGCACTAAAAATGTAAGTTTCGAAGAAAAAAAACTGCATGTGTTTATCATCAATGCATGAAAATATGCAACGAAATAGTGAGTGGGAATTTCAGTTTTTGTGTTTATAAAGGAAAACCCTATTCATTCTTTTATATCTTTGCCAAAATTTAGAAGGGAGATTTGTGCGACAAATATTTATTAGTAAAGACTTCAGAGTGGGTAGATTTTTTTTGAAGAGCCAAATTCGAGGGGGATTATTGTAGATCGCATAGAAATTTGTAGAGAAGAAATTTTAGGTATATGATTTCATTCGATTAATCATCTTAAATTTTCCTCTATTTAATTCAAACAATTTTTAGTGCATTCCAAAATAAAAAAAAGGTTGCATAGATACCTTTAGTATTGAAAGCCCTAATTTTGTGACTGTTCTTTTCTTTCTCTTTCTATATTTCACAAGGAGAATTTTTTTGAGGAAAATATTTTTATAGGGTTTATTTATTTATATATGGGTGTTTCCTATCTATTGCAATGAAACCACTCATTACATTGGATCCCAAACCGCCCTACCATTGTCATTTTTTTTAAATGTCTTTGTGGTTAACGGTGCACTCTATACATAGTAAGAGCACTAGTGCATGTTTTTATTTCAACCACACCACTTAATTTAAATTAGAAGTAATATTAAAAACAAAATTTCATGATCAACAGTGCACATTGTACCTAGATAACCACCGGGGCACATTTTTTTTATGAGCACCATTGAGTTTAAAATGGAAATAATATTTGTTTTATATGGAAATTGCCATGTCTTAATTTTTTTCAGAGGTCAATGGTACATGATAAACAATAAATAGGAAGTCTTGATTTTCTTAATTCATAAAGCACCGACTGAATACAAAAATTTGTAAAATTTTTTCAATTTTGCAATGGAATTGTTATACTATACCGTTGCATATATATGGTTTATGCAATGGTGTGCATAATTATGGTTGGCACTGTAATAAACCAAGGTCGAGCCCCTATGAAATGTAATGATCTTTGTAGTCTGGTGAGTCGAGTAATTACAAGTTGGTAGGCTTATGTGTTATTAGGCCGAAGAGCCTAGATGCTAAGGTCAGTGGGCCTGATTTTGTATATGTAAGTATGCAAATTATTAATAAAATACATCGTTGTGTGTAGACCGACCACAAAGAAAGAGTGATGGGGGACGAAGCTCCGCCAGGTAGGGAAAGGGATGGGACTGAGAGGCTAGGAAAGAGGGCTAAGCTAGAGGGCTTAACCCAAGGGAATATTATAATATATTCTTGAATAATGAAAATATTAAAGTGGGGAAAATTAAACCCAGTTATCCTAAGTTCCTCGGAAAGGGAAAAGAATGCTAAATGGAGTGCATGCATCTCCAAGAAAATAGGTCAACCTAGGCACATGCAGTTAAAGTTGGAGAGTCATCTCGTTAGGGGGTTCGCTCCCCATTCTCCCATCCTTTGCCGAACTCGTTTGGCCTCCATCATCGACCTCTACATTTTTTTCACGCACCCTGACACCAGTAACCGTGGAGATGGAATGTGTTCTCCTGTGAAGCCCAACGCATTTTGTATTCGCTTGATCCATGTTGTGTCTTAGTGTTTGGTTGTTGCCATTTTTGGTGTCCATGCCCATTTTCTGTTGTTGTCATCACCTGTGTGTTAATTGGATGTTGTTGTTGTTGTTGTTGTCCTCACCCTTCTAGAACTGAGTTGAAGTGGTTGAAGAAGCGGGTTGTTAGGACCATAGTTGAAGAGGCAGGTTGCCAGGCCTATCAGCATCTCTCTCCAAGTGAGAGAGTTTGTTTGGAAGTGATTTTCTCCTAGAGAGAGTCCAACACCAGCTACAGAGATCTAAGAATTCTTGACCCGACCTGTTGTCGAGACCCTGAAAGGGGAAGTAGAGCAGTCGATGGATTGTGGAACAGTGAAGGTGCATATTCCTGGGGTGGAACATGCATGTGGGGAATGAGAGTTCGTGTGTAGTGGGTGTAAGAAGGCTCCTGGAGAGAATCCTTCCAGTTGCATTGTGCAGTTTCCTGTAACCTCGGCCTAGTCTAGAATTCCCTTTCCATGGGTGGAGCTTAGTCCCAGCTCAGGGGTGACCTACTATTGAGCATGATGAGCAACATGGTCCAAGGTTGGGAGGTTCGTGGAAGTTCTACATGTAGTTGGTGGATCTCAATTAAAAGATAAGTATTCATTCCTTGTTCATTCACATGCTATGTATTTATATATGTTGTTACATCTATGGTTTGGTCTGAATTACTGCATGTATGCTTTTACTATTATTTCTGCATCAGTCTATGTATTAGCAGAATATCTTGTCTCTCTATGGTTTTAATTATAGGTGGATGTTAATTTTTATTTCTATGAGATAGCGTGGCCCAGCCTGGGTGGTCGGGGGGGGGACTCAAAACAAATTGGTATCAGAGCTAAGTGATGTGTCAAAGTAGTGGCATTGTCTGACCTGTTGGTGGTTGGGGATGTTACACGATGGTATTAGACCCATGGTTTCGACACTACGCCTGGATGGGCCATGTTAGTGGTTAACAAGACCAAGATTTCAAAGTGAATTGTTGTTGAAAGGGACATAATTCAAAGTTCAAAGCGTACTTGAGTGCTAGAAGGGCGTTGAAAGAACCCTTGGACTTTGTTCAGAACACAAGAGGTGTAATAATTTCAAGAAATGGCCACATAGAAAGAAATCACAACATTTGTGGTGTTGGGACCATAGGATCTGTTTGCGAGAAGGAGAATCCTTCACGACTGTTGATGCAGGAGCATCTCCCACATCAAGCGAGCTAGCGCGAATGCAAATGGACAGTTGGACAAGTGCCAACACAAATTTTGAAATTTACCTTGGGATTGTTGCGCGAGCGCACTTGTATATTGTAATCGGACCTTGAGCCTTTAGCTCTCATCCTTAGTAGGTAGGATCCATTTAAAGTAGTTAATGCAGGTAGATAGAATTTAATTCTAGATTAGACTGCTTGAAAGCACAAGAGGGAAATGGGATATAGACACCCTCATTGTGTATTGTAACATTATTGAAGATTGGAGCATAGGAGCATGCAGAGAGGTGTGTAAGAACACCCATGTACATATATTTGGATTAATAGGAAGAGATTGATTCAAATTCATGGTTTCTTGTTGTTCTCTGTGTATTTATGTTGAATGATATGCTCATGAATGTTTGATTCATGTTATACATTTGATTTATATGCTATGTATATGATTTCATGTGTTGAGTTGAATTCTGAGAGGAAGTAGGAATGAGTTTCAATTGTTTCTCTATTTGAGACAGAGGATTCCTGCAAGGAGTGCAGTTGAAGTGTCTGCAAGGAGTGCGTTGACAGAGGGTTCAGATAGAGATAGCTTTTGCTCTCATTCATTCAAAAGTGTAGACAGGCACAGGAGTGGTGCAAAGAGTGCACAAGCCAGGTGAAGTCTCAGGGTTGCGAATCGGAGGAAAGTGTCGAGAGACTGTTGTTGCAGGAGTACGCAAGGTCGAAAGAAATTCAACACTTGGAAGTGGTTGAATGTCTATTGCAAGGAGTGCGTGCAAAGTTTTATGAAAAGATTCAGAGTTGGGAAGGTTAAGGACGTATAGGACCTTCGAGTGATTCGCCAAGGAGAAGTGCAGGAAGTTTATGCCACAGAGTGTTCCAGAAGGCGTCGCAAGTTTTCACGCAGGTGGACAAATTTGTGGAGGAACACTTATCCATTTCGTAGATTTTCGTAAGGAGGAACGGACGGTCGAAATTCTCCGAGGAGGATTCACGATATCCCGCTAACCGTTAGATCTAGTAGAGAAGCAGGGGAGATACGCAAGTATTCCCAAGAGGTTCGAAGATTAGGAGAGGTAAGACCGTAGATCCGAGCCACAAGGGCCGTTGGATTTACACGTGAACTCGCATATCGGGGTTTCGTAAGGTGAAGTCCCGTAAGCATAGCATCAAGAACCGTGAAATCACGAAACGCGATATCCCGGCAGCCGACAGAATAGTGTGGGCCACAGGAGTTAGCGGAGTGGACAGGTGGCACGAGTTTCAAAATTTTGTAGGGTGAAGTGCCGAGAACATCGCATCAGGATTCGCGATACCGTGAAATCTGAAATGCCAATGAGGGGATAGGGTGTAGAAAATTCAACCCACACGTGTGTCGGGAAATCGACATATCGATGTTCGGGGGTCGATAAAGTGAGTTGTTTGACATCGCGAGTAGCGACGTCGCGATAGAGGAAACCCTGATAGGAAAGGCTCAACATTGACTGTATCGGTATTCGGGAATTCGAGAGTACAGCACTCGACCACGGGATTCGTGAAGCCGCAAATTTCGATCTCCCAATAGTAAAGAGGAGGGATCCCACGAGGATTGTTGTGGGTGAAGATTTCTCGATAGGGAAATTGAAGAACCATTGGAGTTCTTTGGGCCATGGAAGGAGAAGATCTTGTGAGCAGATGTCCTTGCGAGCATGGGCTGCGTCAGGTTTGGTATCAGAGCATGATTCTTTTTTGTACATTTCAGATGGGAGAGGCATAAGAGGTAAAAGAGTACTCTGATACATGTCAGTTTGGTATCAGAGCGCAGAAAGGTTCTTTGCTTTCTGTAGCAGAGAGAAGAAGAATTCACCATGCCGCCAAGGAGAAGGGACATGCGATCACCCAATCTAGAGGATAGGGAAATGTCGAGAAGAAGAGGCAGGCAGATGACTGATCCAGTCATGGAGAGAGAGATGCATGATCTATGAGCTAGACTCGAAGACATGGAGACAGTGCAAAGACGCACAGCCAGTGCAGGGGATCTGAGTGATTCCGACAGCGAAGCTGAGGCTAAACGTGCAGAAGAAGTTGCAGCCGAAGATGCATCAAATGAGTGTTTGATCAGAGCTATTGCAAGGATGGGTGCAAGAGCGAAGATGGCCATTCCATTTTATGAGGGAAACTTGGATGCAGAAGAGCTTCTAGACTAGATTAGAGCTTTGGACACATACTTTGACTATGAATATGTCGAGGAAGACAAGAAAGTCAAGCATGTTGTCACAAGATTGAAAGGACATGCAGCATTGTGGTGGGATGAACTACAAGCCGACAGACGCTGCAAGGGCAAGCAGAAGATCAAGAGTTGGGACATAATGATCGCAAAGATGAAGGCAAAATTCATCCTGAGGGATTATCAAATTACTTTGTTCAGGAGAATGCAGAACCTGAGACAGAAGCTGATGATAGTGAAAGAATACTCTAAGGAATTCTACAGACTGAACATCAGAGCAAGTCATCGCGAGAGCGATGATGAAAAAGTTGCCAAATACATGAATGGCCTGAGATATGATATCCAGGATGAGATGAGTATGGTAACCATTCGAACAGTGGAAGATGCTTATCAGATGGCTCTGAAAGCGGAGGAGAAGCTGAGCCGAAAGCAGAGTCAGAGAGGCTGAGGCAGGAGTCAGCCCAGAGGCAAATCAGTTGCCCAGGACAAATACCAAAATCCCAAAGAGGACTGGAATTAACCTCAGACTCGAACTGAGAGAGGTGGAAGCTCACAGCGAGGGAAATATTTTGAGCAGAGAGGGAAGCATACTGAGGAGAGAGGAGATTACACTGACAGTAACACTTTTCCTCGTACTAGAGGTAGAGGAAGAGGAAGAGGTGGAGTAATTACATGTTTCACATGTGGAAAGAATGGGCACAAGTCTTATGAGTGTCCAGATAAAAAGAAGGAAACTGGAGAAACTCACATCGCCGAGGCACAGAGGCGAGATGTTGAGGCAGAAGACGTTGAAGGTGGAAGATCGTTGATGATGCGAAAATTCCTTTTGACACCTGAGAAGGAGGTGGAGAATTCATTCCAAAGGACCAGACTTTTCAGAACTGCTTGCAAGACCAAGGACAACATATGAAAGGTCATTATAGATAGTGGTAGCATGGATAATATCGTATCCACAGAGATGGTAGAGAAGCTAGAGCTGGAAATGACTGATCATCCAAGCCCATACAAAGTTTCGTGGCTACAAAAAGGACACCAGGTAACTGTCACTAAACAATGTTTAGTTGAATTCAAGATAGGAGGATATAATGATAAGATCTTGTGTGATGTCATTCCTATGGATGTTTGTCATCTATTGTTGGGTAGACCATGGAAATATGACAGAAATGTGATTCATGATGGAAGAATGAACACATACACCCTGGAGAAGAATGGGAGGACACACATGTTGCTTCCAATAAAGGATAAAGAGGTGAAGCCGGAGGTAAGCAACACTGTACTTCTCATGAGTGGGAAGGAACTTCTTAATGAGGTTAAGAAGAAGGAGGATCCATAGTTTATTGTGGTCAGAAAGCCAAGGATTGTTCTGACTAGCACAAGAGTGGATGATTTACCCGGGGAGGTTCAGGAACTGCTGGAAGAGTTCGCTGACATCATAGTGGATGAATTACCTCATTTGTTGCCACCAATCAGAAGTGTGAATCATCACATTGATCTCATACCAAGATCTGGTTTTCCAAACAAAGCCGCATATAGGTTGACGCCGCAGGGGAATGAAGAGGTCAAGAGGCAAGTCCAAGATTTGTTGGAAAAAGGTTTGGTCAGGGAAATCTTGAGTCCATGTGTTGTTCCGATAGTACTCAGTCTGAAGAAAGATGGAGGCTGGAGGATGTGTATTGATTCAAGGGAGATTAATAAGATAACCATCAGGTACAAATTTCCATTGCCGAGGATGGATGATCTGATGGACTGCTTGAGTGGAGCAAAATACTTTTCAAAGATTGATTTAAAAAGCGGTTATCACCAAATCCACATGAGAGAAGGTGATGAATGGAAGACAGCATTCAAAAAAAATGAGGGATTGTATGAATGGCTTGTTATGTCGTTCGGCTTGACAAATGCGCCAAGTACCTTCATGAGGTTGATGAACGAGGTCCTGAGGGAGTTCATCAGAAAATTTGTCATTGTGTATTTGGATGATATACTGGTCTACAGTAAAACAGTAGCAGAGCATTTGAATGATTTGGCTATAGTGATGCAGAGATTGCAGCAGGAGAAGCTATTGATAAATATGAACAAGTCCTCATTCATGAAGACAAAACTCATCTACTTGGGATTTGTTATTTCGGAAAATGAGTTGAGTATGGATCCAGATAAGGTGGAAGTGATCAAGAGTTGGCCATCACCGAAGAATATCTTTGAGGTGAGAAGTTTCCATGGATTGGCTAGTTTCTACCGAAAATTCATCAGGAATTTCAGTGGAATTAGCGCAGCAATGATGGATACAGTGAAGAAAAGACACAAGTCTTTTCACTAGACTGAAGAGGCTAAAAAGAGCTTTAATATGTTTAAGAGGAAGATTACGGAACAACCAGTTTTGGTGTTGCCGAATTTCCATAAAACATTTCAGGTGAAATGTGATGTAAGCGGATTTGCAATTGGGGCAGTCTTGAGTCAAGAAGACAGGCCGATAGCATATTTCAACGAGAAGTTGAATGAGGCGAAATTGAAGCACTCCACTTATGATAAGGAATTTTATGCTATCATACAGGCACTGAAGAAATGGAGGCATTACTTGATCCCGAAAGAGTTTGTATTGTACAGTGACAATCATGCACTGCAGTTTGTGACTCAACAGAAGAAGATGAATCAGAAACATGTCAAATGGGTTGAGTACATGTAGAATTTCACTTTTTTGATTAAACATATTCCTAGTACTGCTAACAAAGTGGCTAATGCTTTGAGCAGGAAGTGTTTGCTGTTGCAGGAGTTCTGAGTCAAAATGTTGGGTTTTGATGATCTCAAGAACATGTACGCTGATGATCCAGATTTTCAAGAGGCATATGAAGCAGCTGAGAATCCAATTCTCAGAGACCGAAGCCAATGGTCGGAGTATATGATCCAGGAAGGCTTACTATTTAGAGGTAATCAGCTGTGTATTCCGAAATGCTCCATGAGGGAGAATTTGTTGAAGGAGAAGCACAGTGGAGGACTTGCAAGACATTTCGGTCATGACAAAACATTCGTGAAGTTGAACGAGTCATATTTTTGGCCGGGAATGTGAGTGGATGTCAAGAGATTTGTGGACAGGTGCAGAATTTTCCAGCATTCAAAAGGAAGAAAGAAGAATGCAGGGTTTTATCAACCATTGCCCATACCAGAGAGGCTGTGGGATGCAATTAGCATGGATTTTGTATTGGGGTTGCCAAGAACACAAAGAGGTTGTGATTCAATCTTTGTGGTGGTGGATAGATTTTCCAAAATGGCACACTTCATTCCATGTCATAAAACCAGTGACGCAACTCACATTGCGAACCTATTTTTCAAAGAGTTCATTCGACTTCATGGGTTGCCAAGAAGCATAGTTTCGGATCGAGACACTAAATTCATAGGGAATTTTTGGAGGAACTTATGGAAAGAGCTGGGAACTAACTTGGCATTTAGTTTAGCTTATCATCCTCGGATGGATGGACAGACAGAAGTGGTGAACAGAAGTCTGGGAGACTTGCTGAGAAGCTTGGTGACAGAGAACCATAGCCAATGGGACAGCATATTACCACAGGAAGAGTTCGCTTATAATGACTCAGTGAATAGGAGCATAGGGAAAAGTCCATTTCAAGTTGTTTATGGCATGCATCCGAGAGGAATTTCTGAGTTAAGGGATTCAGAATAGACTGTGACTAGGAGCGCTAGTGCAGAAGAATTCGAAGAGGTGATGAAAGAACTTCACAGCCAGGGGAAGGAGCGACTACTGAATTCAAATCAGGAGTATAAGCGTAAAGTAGATCAGCATAGAAGACAACTTCAGTTTGAGGTTGGTGACTTGATTCTGGCACATTTGAGGAAAGAAAGGTTCCCGAGAGGAACATATAATAAGTTGAAGATGAAGAAAATCGGGCCATGTAGGGTCTTGAAGAGATTTGGGGAAAAAGCTTATGAGATTGAATTACCCGATGGGATCGGAATTTCTCCGATATTCAATATCTCAGATTTGTACCCATATAGAGCTGAGGAGACAGAGACTGAAAATCAGCAACCAGTGATCCAGTGGTGAAAGCAGATGCCAGTTGCAGATAAGTTGCAGATGGAGTGCATACTGGACAAACGAATGAGTAAGAAGACTAGGCGGAAGGAATACTTTGAGTATCTGGTCAAGTGGAAGAATCATCCAGTTGAAGATGCCAGCTGGGAGACTGAATCGGAGATTCATAAGCATGGACATACCGTGCGTGAGCTCATGGACAGGAGCCCATGAAAGTTTTCAAGTGAGGGAGTATGATGCAGGAGCATCTCCCACATCAAGCGAGCCATCATGAATGCAAATGGACAACTGGACAAGCGCCAGCAAAAATTTTGAAATTTACCTTGGGATTGTTGCGCGAACATAAATGTAAAAATTTAATGAAGCGTACTTGTATATTGTAATTGGACCTTGAGCCTTTAGCTCTCGTCCTTAGAAGGTAGGAGGCATTTAAAGTAGTTAATGCAGGTAGATAGAATTTAATTCTAGATTAGACTGCTTGAAAGCACAAGAGGGAAATGAGATATAGACACCCTCATTGTGTATTGTAACATTATTGAAGGTTGGAGCATAGGAGCATGCAGAGAGTTGTGTAAGAACACCCATGTACAGATATTTGGATTAATAGGAAGAGATTGATTCAAATTCATGGTTTTTTGTTGTTCTCTGTGTATTGATGCTGAATGATATGCTCATGAATGTTTGCTTCCCGTTATACATTTTCTTTATATGTTATGTATATGATTTCATGTGTTGAGTTGAAGTCTAAGAGGAAGTAAGAATGAGTTTCAATTGTTTCTCTATTTGAGCCAGAGGATTCCTGCAAGGAGTGCAGTTGAAGTGTCTGCAAGGACTGCGTTGACAGAGGGTTCAGATAGAGATAGCTTTTTCTCTCATTCATTCAGAAGTGCAGACAGGCACAGGAGTCGTGCAAGGAGTGCGCAGGCCAGGTGAAGTCTCAGGATTGTGAACCGGAGGAAAGCGTCGAGAGACTGCTACTGCAGGAGTGCGCAGGGTCGAAAGAAATTCAACACTTGGAAGTGGTTGAATGTCTGCCACAAGGAGTGCATGCAAAGTTTTCTGAAAATATTCAGAGTTGGGAAGGCTCAGGAGGTATAGGACCTTCGAGTGATTTGCTAAGGAGAAGTGTAGGAATTTTATGCCACGGAGTGTTCCTGAAGGCATCGCAAGTTTGCACGCAGGTGGACAAATTTGTGGAGGAACACTTAGCCATTTCGTAGATTTTCGTAAGGAGGAATGAACGGTCGAAATTCTCCGAGGAGGATTCACGATATCCCGTGAACCGTTAGATCTAGTAGAGAAGCAGGGGAGATACACAAGTATTCCCAAGAGGTTCGAAGCTCAGGAGAGGTAGGACCGTAGATCCGAGCCACAAGGGCCACCGGATTTACACGTGAACTCGCATATCGGGGTTTCGTAAGGTGAAGTCCCGTAAGCATAGCATCAATAACCGCGAAATCGTGAAACGCGATATCCCGGCAGCCAACAGAATAGTGTGGGGCCACAGGAGTTAGCGGAGTGGACAGGTGGCACGAGTTTTGGAATTTCATAGGGTGAAGTGCCGAGAACATCGCATCAGGATTCACGATACCGCGAAATCCAAAATCCCGACGAGGGGACAGGGTGTAGAAAAGTCAACCCACACGTGTGTCTGGAAATCGGCATATCAGGGTTCGGGGGTCGGTAAAGTGAGTTGTTTGATATCGCGAGTAGTGACGTTGCGATAGAGGAAACCCCGATAGGAAAGGGTCAGCATTGATTGTATCGGTATTCAAGAATTCGAGAGTACAGCGCTTGACCATAGGATTCACGAAGCCACAAATTCTGATCTCTCGATAGTAAAGAGGGGGGATCCCACAAGGATTGTTGTAGGTGCATATTTCCCGATAGGGAAATTGAGGAACCATTGGAGTTCTTTGGGTCGTGGAAGGAGAAGATCATGTGAGTGGATGTGCTTGCGAGCACGGGCTATGTCAACTGTTAGATCTGGAGAAAGTGTAGGAGGGTTAACCTGGAAGCCCTTCAGACTTCGCGATTTTGGTGAAGTTAGGTGCAAAAATGAGAGAAGGGACAAAGCCCGAAGCTCCGAAGTCCTGGAGGAGATTTACATCGTATATCTGGGGAGAATCCTTATCATTAGATAAATCCAAGAGAAGAGGGTAAGATGTGTGGTGAAGAGCGGATTAGAGTCGCTGGATCTATGCACAAGTGGTTGTGAGCCGTAGATCTCATGGCAAATCGTAACTTCAGAGTTCGACGACCGTGAGAAGGGGGGTGTGTTGATGCACAAAATTTTGAAGCCTGAAGTCCCGAAGCAAAAGAGTAGACGTGTCAGTGAAGGATGATGTCACCAAGGGTGACATGGGCCTTCCTAGACATGCCACATTCCCCCACTTGGAATGTTGACAGTTGTACTATGTGGACCTGGAGGGTAAAGAAGTCTAGAAATTCAGAATTCAGGAGAAAGGAAGCAGGCGTAAAAAATTTTGAAGCCCAAAATTATAGAGTAATGTGGCATGATGATGTCATCGGGAAAGACATGGACCCATGGAATGTGTGTCATGTGTCAATTGGTTTTAGGCCTACCAAAGATTGAAATGCCATTTGGAACGTGACATGTGCCACCTATCTGAGTGAGCCACGTGTATGTTTCTAATGTTTTGTCACGTGGATCTCCTCTTGAGTATGGGTGGTGGGACTTGATGGTCACAGTGGTGTGTGGTTCCATTTGTGAAGTCCAGAGACTTGACACTCTAGAAGAATGTTTCATAAGGGATCGAAAGGAAGAAATTTCAAAAAATTTCATAACGCCGAGTTGATGAGACATAATGACATCACCAAAGTTGACATGTATGTGTTCAGAGATTAATGGTTGGGGGTGTGCGGATGTGAAATCCTCTGAATTCCCGAAGCTCTAAAGCTCTAAAGTCTTGGAGATCAGATTCTTGAAGTTCCATGGTGGGTGTCATTCATTGGACATGGGGTATTCGTAGACTGTTGATCCACCCTACTTTGCGAGTTCGTCAATCCAGAACTCCAAGAAAAATGTTGTGATGTGCTTTGAAAAATTTTGAAGCCGAAGGCCTGAACTCTTGAGTAAGCATCTATCGAACTAGTGCTTGGCCACAGCCTGTGGTTGCATGGGTTGGGGGCTAAGAGAAAGGGGCTAGTGCCTGAAAATTGTTGTAGAACAGAGAAGATCTTAGAAAGAAAAGATCTGTGGGGATTCTTGATTGCTTGAGAACCGCAGAATGAAATTTGAACGTTTTCCTGAATCAAATTGGTTTATGAATACTGTGGAATTGTTAAGGACTGTTGGCCTAAAAAAAATTGGTTGACTGCACATTATGTTTGCAGATTTAACGATTGTGAGAACCAAACTGAATTGTCGCTTAGTGCAGAGAAATGGAGGAGACACAGAATGCTTCTAGTTCAGAGAATGAAGCTAAAGGAATGGATGTACATTTGGGAGTTGAAGGATCAAACTCCAATGGTAATGGAGAAGAGATATATGAGGGGGGAGACATGATGAAAATCATTGAAAGATTGCAAAAAGATGTCTAGAATCACCGAGCAGATAACAGAAAACTCATGAAATACATGGATCAACAGGGATAATTCAACATAAAGTTGATACAGATCCTGGAAAGGATAGAAAGGAAATTGGATAAGGAGAGTGACTCCAGTAAATAAGGAAGTCACAGGCCCCCTAACGAGAAGAGAAAATCGAGGAGTGTTGGTAGACACCATCATCACTCCCAAGGACACTCCAAGAGGAGGGCACACAATAGTTCAAGCCCATCTCCTACCAAAAAGCACAGGAGATCTGGAGTGGATGAACTAAAGGGTGAAATGAACAATATTAAGCCTCCTACATTTGATGGAGAGCACAAGAAGGAGGAAGATGACGAGACATGGCTTCTTGGCATGAGGAAATATTTCCAACTACATAATTAATCCTCACATGCAGAAGGGAGAATTAAAATGTATCAACTGAAAGGAAAGGCATCCATGTGGTGGGATCAACTTGTGCAGGTGCAACACATTAAAGAGAAAAATGTTACTTGGAAGGCATTCAAGAAATATTTCGAAAATAAATACTTGACTAAGAGTTCTCTGAAACAAAGTTGGGTAGCATGACCATTGATGAATATGAATGAAGGTTTTTGGAATTGTTGAAGTATGTTCCTTTCATCAAGGATGAGACTATCAAAATTCAAAGGTATCTGAGTGGATTTCCACCTTCCATAAGTGACAATATCCAGTATGGTGATCCTAAAACTATGGAAGAAACTATAAGGAGAGAAAAATGCGTATATGATCAGCAAAGAGAAAATCCCACTTTCTGGAAGGCTTGGGATGACAAGAAGAAGTTCAAGAAAGAGCAAAGACAGAAGGGAAACAAGCCTCCCTTTTTCAGAAATAGTCCTCGAGAACAACCATCATTTAGAGAGAATAGGATGGTTGAGGTAGGGGGACAAAGACCAAGGTAGACATCCATTCAATGTTGGGGCTGTCAGAGAGACCACAAGTGTAGAGATTTTCCCCCAAAAAATGGCAAAGTGAGAACTGTCTACAATGTTCAACAAGAAGAAATAGTGGAGGACATGGGATGTAGAATACCAAGGATCTATGCAGCCCTGGACAACAACCAAGTTGATTTTCAATCACACATGATTGAAGTTGAAGGTATGATCAATAACCATGCCTTTACTATTTTAATTGACTTAGGGGCTAGTCATAGTTATATAGATCCTAGAATGGTGGAAAGTTTTCATTTGCCAAGAAACAAGCATGAAAAATCTTGGTTAGTGCAGCTGGCTACAGAAGCCAAAAGAAAATTTACTGATTTGGTTAAGTCTTGTCCAGTGGACATGAATGGGTTGAGCACAAGGGATGAATTGAACATCTTACCTTTAGGTTCCTATGACTGTCTAATTGGGATGGATTGGTTGGACCAACACCATGACATCTTAGACTATCGTAGCAAGGAATTCACTATCCTGGATGAGGAAGGAAATTAGAGAACAGTCCAAGGAATTCTCGGAGAAGTTGCTATCAGAGAAATATCAACAATGCAGCTGAAGAAGTGCTACAAGAAAGGCTGCCAAATATTTGCATCTCATATGGATGAAGCACCTAAGGATAAGGTGTCAAATATTGAAGACCATGCAATATTAAAAGATTTTGAGGATGTATTCCAGAAGGTACCTGGACTACCCCCGAAGAGAGATATTGATTTCTCTATAAACCTGATGCCTGGAGTAGCTCCAGTGTCAAAAACTCCTTACATAATGAGTACACCCGAATTGAAAGAACTGCAATTGCAGCTTGAAGAAATTCTGAAGAAGGGGTATATACACCCAAGTGTGTTTCCTTGGGGTGCCTCTGTCCTATTCATGAAAAAGAAAGATGGGACATTGATATTGTGCATTGATTTTAGACAGTTGAACAAAGTGACTATTAAGAACAAGTATCATTTTCCAAGGATTGATCACCTCTTTGATCAGTTGAAGGATTCCAAGATATTTTCAAAAACAGATCTCAGGTCAGGGTACCACTGGGTAAGGATAATGGATGAAGACATCAACAAGACTTCCTTTAGAACAAGGTATGGTCATTATGAATTCACAGTGGTACCATTTGGGTTATCAAATGCACCTGTTGTTTTCATGTGCCTAATGGATGGTGTATTCAGAGAATATCTAGAAAAGTTTGTCATAGTATTTTTGGATGACATCCTGGTATATTCCAAGTCAGAGGAACAGCATGAACATCATCTGAGAATGGTGTTGCATGTGTTAAGAGAGCACCAAATGTATGCTAAATTGAGCAAGTTCTCATTCTATCAAAAGTAGATCCATTATTTGGGACATATCATTTCAAAAGATGGGATAGTTGTGGATCCTGAGAAGATAGAATCCATTAGAGAATGGTCAGCGTCGAAGAATGTGACATAAGTCAGATCCTTTATGGGTCTAGCTAGCTATTACAGAAGGTTCATTTCAGGGTTCTCAAGGATAGCTCACCCCACACTTCCTTGCAAAGGAAGGAGAAGAAATTTCAATGGACAGAAGAATGTGAGAGAAGCTTCCAGCAATTGAAGCAGTTGTTAACCAGTGCTCAAATCCTGAGGATTACAGGTCCAAATGAAGATTTTGTAGTTTGTATAGATGCATGCAAAGAAGGACTGGGAGAAGTCCTCAACCAGAATGGGTTTGTAATATGTTATGAGTCCATAAAATTGAAAGAGCATTTAAAGAACTATGAAACTCATGATTTGGAGTTGGCAACCATTGTACACATGCTAAAGAAATGGAGACATTGCCTCATGGGAAAAAGGTTTGAACTCAGGACATACCATCATATTCTAAAGTATCTATTTCACCAACCAACTCTGAATGTTAGGTAGAGTAGGTGGTTGGAATTCCTTTATGAGTATGACTTTGATATCAAGCATATCAAAGGAAAGGAGAACAAAGTGGTTGATGCACTCAGCAGAAGAGTGCATGAACTACATGTTATGGCTATTATCATGTACCAAACTGATATTAAAGTCGGAATTTCAGAAGCTGCAAATGCAGATTTTCAGTACATGAAATTGGTAGAAAATCTATAGCAAGGTAAGATGCTACAGAAAGTGGAAGATTATAAATTGGAAGCTGATGGAACACTCATGTACAAAAACAAAATTTATGTACCTAACTCCCAGGAATTGAGAATTACGATCTTGAAAGAAATGCATAATGTTCCTTATGTTGGGCACCTTGGATATCAGAAAATAGTGGCAGTAGTCAAAAGCCATTACCTTTGACCAGGTATGAAGAAGGAAATTGCAGAATACATCATCAGATATATGGAGTATCAGAAGGTCAAGGCTGAGCATAAGCACCCAACTGGGTTGCTACAACCATTACCCATTCCTGAGTGGAAGTGGGAAGTGGTGACAATGGATTTCATCACAGGATTACCCAAAACAAATAAGCAACATGATTCCATCATGTTGGTGGTGGATAATATTATGAAAGCTGCTAATTTTATTCCATTGAAGACTACTCACAAAGCAACTAGTGTTGTTGATATCTATATGAGGGAAGTAGCATGATTGCATGGCATACCCAAGACAATTGTGTCTGTCAAAGACCCAAAATTTACCTCAAAGTTATGGAAGGGGTTATTCAAAGGTTTCAGAACGAATCTGAACTTCAACATTGCTTATCATCCTGAGTCTGATGGGAAAACAAAAAGGGTGAACCAAGTGATAGAAGATATGCTAAGGATGTATGTGATGGACAAACCATCTAAATGGGAAGACTACCTACACTTGGTAGAATTTTCCTACAACAATGGGTATCAAGCATCACTGAAGATGAGTCTGTTTGAAGCACTTCATGGTAGAAAGTGCAACACACCAATAAGCTAGGACAACCCAGCTGATAGGGTGGTTGGGCCAAAGTTGCTCAAGGAAATGGAAGAGAAAATGTTGAAGATTAAGAATAACTTAAAGGCTTCCCAAGACAGGAAGAAAATTTATGCTGATAAGAACATGACCCATAGGGAGTTTAAAGTGGGTGATCATGTTTTATTGAAAGTGAAAGCCAACAAAAGTTCATTGAAGTTGGGAAACTGTTCCAAGTTGACAGCCAGATATTGTGGGACATTTGAAATCCTAGAAAGGATTGGACCAGTTGCATATATGCTTGCATTTCCTGCATCCATGACTGTACATAATGTGTTTCATGTTTCATTTCTTAAGAAATATATACTTGATGCTAATCATGTTATTGATTGGAATGTGATTCAGGTGGAGCAAGAAGGCGTCTTGCAAGTGCATCCAATGTGCATATTGGACCGGAAGAGAAAACATCTTTGGAATCGATCCATACATCTTGTAAAGGTCCAGTGGACCTGGTACGGTCCTGAGGACGCAACATGGGAGCATGAGGATGCTATGCGGGCAGAATACCCGCATCTTTTTGAAGATTTTGAAAATCTTGTTGATATTATGTAAATGAGTTGCACTGAGGACAGTGCAAAAATAAGGGGAGGGGATTGTAATACCCCAAGGCCGAGCCCCTGTGAAATGTAATAATATTTGTAGGTTGGTGAGCCAAGTAATTACAAGATGGTAGGATTATGTGTTATTAGTCCGAAGAGCCTAGATGCTAAGGTCAATGGGCCTGATTTTGTATATGTAATTATACAAATTATTAATAAAATACATTGTTGCGTGTAGACTGACCACGGAGAAAGAGTGATGGGGGATGAAGCTCCACTAGGTAGGGAAAGGGATGGGACTGAGAGTCTAGGAAAGAGGGGTTAATCTAGAGGGATCAACCCAAGGGAATATTATAATATATTCCTGAATAATGAAATTATTAAAGTGGGGAAAATTAAACCCAGCTATCCTAAGTTCCTGGGAAAGGAAAACATATGCTAAATGGAGTGCATGCAACTCCAGGAAGATAGGTGTCAACCTTGTTACATGCAGTTAAAGCTAGAGATTCAACTCGTTGGGGGGGTTCTCTCCCCATTCTCCCATCCTTCGTTGAACTCGTTTGGCCTCCATCATTGACCTCTGCATTTTTTTTCACGCACCCTGAAACTAGTAACCATGGAGTTGGACTGTGTTCTCCTGTGAATCCAAACGCATTTTGTATTCGCCTGAGCCGTGTTGTGTCTTAGCATTTGGTTGTTGTCGTTTTCAGTGTCAATGTCCATTTTCTGTTGCTTTTGTCACCCGTGTGTTAATTGAATGTTGTTGTTGTTGTTGTTGTCCTCACCCTTCTAGAACTGAGTTGAAGTGGTTGAAGAAGCGGGTTTTCAGGCCCATAGTTGAAGAGGCAGGTTTCCAGGCCTGTGATTATCTCTCTCCAGGTGAGAGAGTTTGCTGGGAAGTGATTTTCTCCTAGAGAGAGTCCAACATCAGCTACAGAGCTATGAGAATTATTGATCCAGCCTGTTTCCGAGACCCTGAAAGGGGAGGTAGAGCAACTAATGGACTATGGAACAATGAAGGTGCATATTCCCAGGATGGAACATGCATGTGGGGAGTGAGATTCTATGAGTAGTGGGCGTAATAAGGCTCCCAGAGAGAATCCTTCCAATTGCATTGTGCAGTTTCCTGTAACCTCAGCCTAGTCTAGGATTCCCTTTCCCTAGATGGATCTTAGTCCCAGCTCGGGGGTAACCCACTGCTGAGCGTGATGATCAGTGTGGTCTGAGGCTGGGAGGTTCATGGAAGGTCTGCACGCAGTTGGCAGATCTCAATTAAAAGATAAGTATACATTCCCTGTTCATTCACATACTATGTATTTATATATGTTGTTACATCTATGGTTTGGTCTGAATTACAACATGTATGCTTTTACTGTTATTTATGAATCAGTATTTTTATTAGCATAATATGTTGTCTATCTATGGTTTTAATTATAGGAAGATGTTAATTGTTATTTCTATGAGATAGAATGGCCCGACCTGGGTGGTCGGGGGCGGACTCAAATCAAATTGGTATCAGAGCTAAGTGATGTGTCAGAGTAGTGGTGTTTCCCGATCTGTTGGTGGCTTGGGACGTTACAGGCACCCTGGTGCGTATTAAATTACTATATGCACCGAGATCTTCTATTTTTAAATTACGTAATATTCTATATATGATGATTCCTAGTTTTGTTTTCGAGGAGATTTTGAAAATTCCAAGGGAAAACAAGGGGAAAACCAAGAAATGCCAGTAGGGATGTCTAAAAAAGTGTAGAAGAAGATGGTAAAATAAAGTAACATAATTACGTCGCAAGAGGATCCATCCCAACTACAATGTGCACAAGAGTTATGCAATCATTTATTTATTCTTGTATGTATATTGAATTTAATTATCATTTGAAATATTAATTTTCAATTGTTTTTTTGCAGAAAAGAAAAAAAAATAGAACCCATTCAACACATAAGATAGGATGAAGGGGAGGGGCATCAGGTGTGGGGGGATTCATCTTTGACTTCGATGGACAAAATATTTTGGAATACTCCTGGGGATTGTTGGCACAGGGTCAGACCCAGGGTTCAACGCTACAACAACGCACCAAAAAAACCCTAACTACCGGCCCTTTTGGCAACACCTGCGAAGCAAATGAAGTCTCACCTAAGGTGGAGGTAGGGGTGGTTGTAGGAATCAGGTGTCTGCAACCTTAACTGGGATACATATCTGTGATTACACACTTAACAAAGCACTTAGCATCAATATTTCACCTAGAATTAACCCTTATCTCACTCCGCAGATAACACAGAGCATTGCAGTATATACTTAGATCTAAGATGATTCAACACTTAGCAGCATACAACAGACTGGATCTGGTAGACCAAGCACTTAGCAACTTCATACACATCAAATCTATCATCTATACACATCTAATAAGCACAAATCATAAGTAAATCTATCTAGACATGCCATAACACTTAGCAAGAGAGGGAAAACACATGTAAGTAACAACACAAAGCATGACACACAGATTTACGTGGTTCACCCCCACCCTAGGGCTACGTCCACCAACTCTTCTTCTCTATTATTACTGGCCAATCGACTACAAGCACAGAGCCTCAAAACCTACTCATCACAGGACAAGAGATCTACACATCTCGCTAGATCCTCCTTCCCCAAGTAGCTCTAAGCATAAAACCTTCTTACAATCCATGGACTCAGCACTTACAATACATGCACTCAGCTCTGCAAGTATATCACACAGATCAACTCTTAGCACTAAGCCACTTCTCAAGTGTCCTAAAAAAGGTTCCTTCTTACATAGCCTAGACTTCTACTTATACATTACAAAAAGGGGCCTAAACATGGGTAAACCCATGGTACGACATCCTGGTCTTGTTACATTATCCCCAAAAACCCAAAAAGGACCCAAAAAGGGGGTCTAGCTTCCATGATCTCCGCTTCACCTTGCGCTCCATCTTTGACAGGTTGTCGAAGTCCCAAAAACGATCAAATATGACCAAGTGTTCCTCAAAACTTGGTCAAGGGCCAACATGCCTCCAACACTCACCTGTGACTCGTCCCAAGTCACTCAGGTCTGGGTAACTTTGCCTCAAAGTTCTCGAGCTTGGCTCGAGCTGCTTCGACTTGTCTCTATGCTATTGCTTCTTGCTCAACAAATTCCTAAATAACCGCTTCGTTGATAGGTCCTTCCAGTTGTTGCTCGACTATAACAACTACTTGTTCTAGTACTGTTCCTTGGCCTTCAATTTCTTCAAACATTAGATAGGTCACCTCCTGGCTTGGCTGGAGTTTCTGGGTGACTTCCATCACTCTATTCTACATAGTAAGAATGAGTTTTTGGGCGGTACGTTGTTCCTAGGATCTCTTCATCCTCTCGATGGGTGATAGGAGCTTGAGTTGTGCCTATACTGTATCTGCGTGCTGCTTTGCTTCCTGGAGTTGGGACTCCAATTTCTTCAACTCTGGGTCTTCGGATAGTTGTTCATATATCTGCGCGCTTCTGCTACTTAATTGTTTGCATTCTGCAACAAGTGTTTTAATTCTCTCGACTACGCTCTGAGCATTCAATTCTCATTGGTCACGCACTTCTTGCGGGGTACTTGGTATAGTTTGAAGCCCTAATTCCATGACCCTTTGCTGAAGCTGTTGAATAACTTCAGCAAGCTTCATCACTTGACGTTCGAAGGGTTCTTCTCTCTTTTGTTCTAAGCCAGTGACAAAGTGGAATGATCGGTTAACTGCTTCTTCCATCCCGATTTGCTTCGCGAGTAGTTTCTCTTCATCCTTTTGGATATTCGCTCTATCTTCTTCAAATTTTGCTTGGAGATCATCCTTCTCTTGTTGTGTGGCTTGACATTGTTCTATGATTTCTTCTTGTACTTTATTTAAGGCCTAAGTAACCTACGCTTTTTCTTCCTGTGCATGTCCAAGGCATACTTCGACTATATCAGCAATCTTGCGGAGTTGAACTGATTCTTCTCCCACTTTTGTTGTTCCTTCTGGCAAAGGCACAGTAGAGATTGCACAGCTAGACTGGAGTGCATGTTGCACTTCTTGGAGCCCAATTTCAATCTTGTTATATATCTACTCCTACTTAGCTTCTTGCTTTTATGTTATCTCTTCTATGGCTTCATTCATAGTTGCGAGGAGGAAACTGAAGTCATCCGGAGTGAGCATGGTCTGCATCTTATTTACGGTTTATTTCGATTTCTTCTAGGAGGGAGACTTCATAGGTGACCCTCTTCTCTTCTTTATAACTTTGACTTTGTCTTCCAGTCTCTGTTCGACTTCCTCTAGGTCTTCGCCATTACCTCCTTGATCTGGTGTGATGGAAGTTGTCCTTACAGATCTGTTATCTACATCCTGAACCTCTTCAGGATTCTTCATCTTCTTTGTCTTATTGGGCCTAGGTGTGTCCTGTGCAGCTTCTGGGTTTTTGATGTCTAAAATGTCCACTGGATCTGCTGCAACAAGGAGGTCCGTCAACCATTCCTTGTTGATCTCTTCTAGGTCTTCTTCTGTCAGCTTATAATAGGACTGAAGTTGTTCCTGGTGCTCATCAGTGCGTGGAGTTAGGTATATAAAGTGGTGGTCCGTGTTGAACTTTATCAGAGGTCAGAACCTTTGTAAAGTGTTCAGGGTTATGCAAGGTTCAGCCCCTATAGCTTCTTTCAATTGTTTATAATATGTGTGGAAAATGACATTCGATTTCCATTGCTTGTTCATGTCGGTCGAGTACCACATTGTACTAAACTTCACAGCTAGTGGCTCAAAGGGGTCGAGGTCCGAGAAGGTTGCGCCTTCCGGTAGCTCCCATGCAACAAAAGCGATTGGTATTAGAAGCTAGCTAAAATGGAATTTATGCACCTGATCCCGGGCTTCTCTACAGTCAATCTCTAGTTGGTTTACCAAGTACTTCGCCCAGTTCATCTGTAGTCCCTCTACGCATTTTCCTACGAGGTCAACTACGAAGCCTGATACTTGTGTATGTCAATTCTTACATACCATCTTTCCTACTATCAGTTGACATGTGAGGCACATTGCGCCACTTTCAATAGAGACTACCTTGTAGACTCGCGTGCCCTTCTCGACATTGCCATAAGCTTCTTTAATCTTCTGTGAAAGAGCACGGTCCACAGTTTTTCCAGGGTAGTAATCCTGGGGATCAAGGCCCTGCATGCCAAGCCTAATGATCCTATTGATTAGCACCAGATAAACAGTTCTACGATGGTTTAATCACAGGTATCCTTCGTGGTAACTTGCTAGCAGCAATTTTACACAAGCATTCACCTCCTGGTGTCTGTCGAAGTGCGGTATTTTCACAATGTTGAGAAAAGTAGACTGTACGAGGTTCATCATCCATTGTTGAGGGACAATATTTGAATTCTTTCTCTTAGTTCTTGTCAAGTGCTTATACGGGGTGAGCATGTTGTAAACTTTACGGTCCTCCAGGTTGAAGTCACAAAACTTCAATGTTGTAATCTTGTCTTGATCTGCGCGGTAGGTGCGTACTCCTTTCGGTAGATATGCATTGACTAAGGTGTATTCAAAGTCTCTAGGGGCACTGTCCATGTTAATCAAACCTCTCAGAGAGGGTATGTAAGCTGGTAGGATGGATGGCACTAACTTTGCGTTGGCTATGTCGTCTTTATGCTTAGTTCTCCTTTCCGCGCCGGCTCAAGCAGTCGACAGGGAGGTTTGCACTCCTCTCGTCGATGATGCTTGGACTTCAGTGGGCATTCCTCTTTCTGACATGACTCTCTCAGTCATTAAATCGAGAAGGACCTCTGTGACGGATTCCTCAACTGTGGTGAGCTCGCCAGACATACGCACTCGGAAAAGATAATCAGGGCATGATGATCTCAGATACTGCACTAGGATGAAAAAATTTCTTGCAATGATCACTGTATACAATCACTAGTTCTGTGAGCTTCAAATTTTCAGTTGGCAAAAGTGTTCTTCGGGCATGGCGAGATGAGCTAAATAGGAAATTCGTCAACGGTCTTCTTGCAATGAGTATGAAGCTTCCATTATCGTAGATCTGTCTGTTATGGTAAGTTCCAACGGTCTGGCGGTGATCCTTCAATGATTTTCTATCCGTTCGGGGTGGAAGTCGAACAGGTATATTGGTCCAACAGCTAGATTGATTCACCACGGCGAAGTGCCATATGTCGTTGTTCAGATATCTCGACGAAGTTCAATTCCTGTGATTTTTCCTTCTGCAGTGTTCCACCTGGGATCTCTTGTAACTTTTCAATCTTTGCCTTTTTCTTACTTAATTTTCTATCCTTCTTCCCGGTAGTCTTCAACTCAGTCTTTATTTTCCCGTTCTGATTCTTATCTTCTCTCGACATAGTCACTTCGCACTGCTAAGATTCTTTCTTCAGATCCGAGGGTAATACTCCTTTAACATATGGATTAGGTATTTTAGTCTTTTTTGGTTCCTCTAATTCTCTTATAGCTTTGACATCCAAGTCCCTGGTGCCCAATAGCTTAGATATGTTCTCTTGTTCTTCCATCAAGTAGGCGATCCTTCTAGTCATAAATTCCATGAGTTCTTGCTTCTTCTGTTCTAGGGCTTCCTTTTCTTCTTTTCTTCGGATCTAGTCTTTTTCAATCCAGATCTTGCCTAACAAAGATGGAAATGGGGCACGGTCCTCAATAAATTTAATAACTTCGAATTCTTCCTCTATTGAAGATCCATGGGTACTCATAGCTATCTGGGTAATCCTGCCACATAGGGTTACCATTTTTCCTTTAAACAACCCTATTTTTCCCAGTGAAGGAACCATAACAGGCCTTCCTAGGGTTTCCCAAGTGCTTCCTATCATAATGTTCATCTTTGTTTCCTCATCCAGAGCACAGTCAATGTCTAAGTCTCCTATTCTTGCTTCGATTTTCTCCTTTTCTTTGAAGATCTATGACAAACTGGCATCTTTATGTTCATTCAGGGTTTCTTTCATTTTCAGTAACATAATCTCTAATTCTTTATGGGGTTCTTCTATAATCTTAGTCTCTTGATCTCCTTCAAGGTTTGCTTGCTCCATATTCATCTTTTCAAGTCTAGCAATCATTCTAGGGCAATCCAGTACTTCATGGTCCATAGCCTTACAACAGAGGCAACTAGGTTTTCTCCCAGGGCATTCCTGAGCAAGATGTCTTGGTCTTCTGCAACTGTAACAAAGAGTTAATCCTCTCTTTCTCTTCAATGATCCCCAATTTTTCCTGTACTACGCGCTAGGATCATAATGGCTAGCCTGCAAAAAATTCTTTCTAGGATCCTACATCCATTCATTTGTCCAAACATTCTTTCTATGCATAAGTATAACATATATTTCATTATTCTAATCAGATCTATTCATATCAAACGTTCTTTCATCTAACAATTCCCTAGTCTTCAAGCTAAAACAAAATCTATCAAGCATACCTAAATTCATGCTTCAAAAACAAAAATTTCCACTTATTGAGCACAAAGCTTCCAGATCTAAAATCTTTCGCTATTATTACCTTTATCAGAGCACAAAGATTACAGATCTTACCTCTTTTCTTCAGATCTGGCTTCTTTTCTTCAGCACAAAGCTTCGTAGGTTGAGTAGAGTATTGTGCATCAGAGCGACAGATCTACGCACAGAGTTTCCACGAGTTTAGGACAAATATTTGCACAAAGCTTCTTCTTCCTTAGTTCCCAACAATCATAGTTTCAGGTCCCAGCAACAGAACCATTTTTTTGCATAAGGGCATACCCAGGGTTCAACGCTACAACAACGCACCAACAAAACCCTAACTACCGACCCTTTCGGCAACACCTGCGAAGCAGATGAAGTCTCACCCAAGGTAGAGGCAGGGGTGGTTGCAGGACTCATGTGTCTGGAATCTTAGCTGGGATACAGATCTGTGATTACACACTTAACAAAGCACTTAGCATCAATAGTTCACCTAGAATTAACCCTTATCTCACTCTGTAGATAACACAAATCATTGTAGTATATACTTAGATCTAAGATGATTCAACACTTAGCAGCATACAACAAACCAGATCTTGTAGACCAAGCACTTAGCAACTTCATACACATCACATCTATCATCTATACACATCTAATAAGCACAAAGCATAAGTAAATATATCTAAACATGTCATAGCACTTAGCAAGAGAGGGAAAACACATGTAAGTAACAACACAAAGCATGAAACGCATATTTACGTGGTTCACCCCCACCCTAGGGTTACGTCCACCAACTCTTCTTCTCTATTATTGTTGTCCAATCGGTTACAAGCACAGAGCCTCAAAACCTACTCCGCGCAGGACAGGATATTTGCACAGCTCGCTATATCCTCCTTCCCCGAGTAGCTCTAAGCATAAAACCTTCTTACAATCTATGCACTCAGCACCTACAATACTTGCACTCAGCTCTGCAAGTATATCACACAGATCAACTCTTAGCACTAAGACACTTCTCAAGCGTCCTCAAAAAGGTTCCTTATTACATAGCCTAGACTTCTACTTATACATTACAAAAAGGGACCTAAACATGGGTAAACCCATGGGCCGACATCTTGATCTCGTTACATTATCCCCAAAAACCCAAAAAGGACCCAAAAAGGGGGTCTAGCTTCCACAATCTCCGCTTCGCCTTGTGCTCCATCTTTGACAGGCTGTCGAAGTCCCAAAAGCGGTCAAATATGACCAAGTGTTCCTCAAAACTTGGTCAAGGGCCAGCAGGGACTTGGGAAGACCACTAATAATAAAGAAAAAGTTCTTGTTGTATACATGGGGCTCCAAATTGCTCAATCGAGAAACATCCATATGTTCTTGGAGACTCTGAAATAGTAATAAGGTATATACTTGGACACTCAACCTATACCAGCCAAATATCTAGTGGCCTCCACTCTCGAATTAAAACCATGAAACATCAATTTACCAAGATCCATTTCTTCCATATCCTTCACTCTCAGAATTAGGGCGTTGATCGCTTAGCTAAATCAACAAAGAATCTAGAAAAAGTTCAACTCTTCATCAACCAAGATATTTCTCATGCTTGTCTCCCTTAATTATTTCCATCTTAGACGGTTTCCCTACACAACTATGGACCTATCCACTCCGAACTGTACCCCGGACCTATTCCCCTTCCTTTTTCCCGATCCTCCTGAATTCTCCTTCCCCCCTCCTCCCCCCTCCCCCTCCCCTCCTCCCACCCTCCCTCCTCATTGGACTCCCCCTTCCCCTCCCCCCCATCTGGGTCCCCCTCCTTGTCATGTGGCCCCATCCTCACAACCACGTGCCCTCCCTCTTCCTCCTTGTGCCATCTCCTCCACTTCTTATTCCTCTTCTTAACTTCTCAGAGTCTCTAACATACTCTATGACACCCCTCCCATATTACATGTCGTCACCTCCTCTGCTCTTCTCTGTGAGATATCTCGTCAACTCGTGGGAATTTCAAGCCCCCTATTCCATCAAGTGTGTACAGATGCTCCCCCTCCCGCAATTATGGTTAATGCTACATCCCCATTTTGGTATCATTCTGCATTTCTACAATGAAATCTAAGAAAAGTCGCTACAATTCCCTCTCACCATCATGTGGCGGAGATCCAGATCCCCCTGCACTTGCTCGTCTTGCATCTTAAAGGAATTAAGGGAATAGTTTCGCACTTTGCATATGGGCATCAGGCACGCGGAAGAACAAACAAAATCTCATCTTAGGGAATTACAGAGGGAAAACCAGGTGCTGCGGGAAGAAGTATCCAATTTGTAGGGTCAATTAAACCAACAAGAACTCAGGCATAATCAAGATCTTGCATTTTCGTTCCACGGGATCAACAAGAATACTAGGCAAATTGGATAAATGGCACAACAAATGGTAAATCGTCCCCAACATCCAATGCTCTCCAATGATTCAGTAGGCTCAAGGCTCCCCTCAACCTTCCACTCAGAAAAAATCAACGAGCACCCTCTAGTACCTCCAGCTCCACCAATGGTTCCAGTCTGGCCGAACCCAGGAGAAGGAATTCATCATCCAGACGTTAATCCAACAGTATATCCAACAAATTTCCAGGAGGACCCAACAACTTTTCAAAACTTTCAGACAAGTTTTTTTGGTGAATTGCAAATTTTTGCTACTTTTGTTTACTTATGTAGCCATTTTTACATGGAAAATTAATAGTTCCTATTGGACTGGTTTCACCAGCATAATTATAATACAGCAGTCAGTTAGTTCTCTAGGAGAAGAACATATAATCCATTACTCTGTTGAATGTAATATGAGGAAGTTCAAATCTCTTTTTTAATAAAAAAATTCAAACCGTTTATATTAAAACAAAGATAGGATGACAGGGAATAAAAGTGTTCACAAACTTTGTGATTATTTATGTTTTCAACCTTTTTTAATATTTCATGTTTGTCATGATATTTATATTTAAACAATTGATTTACACTTTTCCATGGATGTCTTCTAATAGGTGATAACATACAAAGAAGATCCAACCCATGAATTGATAAACATTGGGTTAAGTATGGGTTGTGAGTATATGTTGAAGTATGAAAGTTTAATTGAACAATTTGTAAGTATCTATGTTGTTTAACTTCTCTTGTTTTATAATTAATGAAACAACAAGAAAACTTTGTATTGATTATATCCACTATTCTTTGTCATGTCATATTAAGCATGTATGAAACAAAGTATGGAATGCAGCCAACAGAGGAGATATTGAGAGAATCCATGAAGCATGGCTTCGAAAGAATATGCATTGTTTACGAAAGACTTGGTGTAAGGTACATGTTTTTTTTATTTACATAATCATGTATATTCTACTATATATAAGTGTAGATATACTTATTACAATTTATTTAAGTGTTTGTAGATGGAAGATGAAGGGGTGGAACATAAACAAAAATATGATCAAGAAAACATTAGGTTAAAAAATCAAAGTACAATATCGTCTACAGATAATGAAGAAATGAGGCATGCATGCAACTCGAGTGATGGCAACATTTCCACTGATGAATGACAATAAATATAATTGAATGTTACTGAAAGTTGTATGTTTTAGAATATTTTTCTATGAAAATTAGAGATTTTGTTTAATGTACTCGACACATTGTCTTAATTGCATGGGGACATGTTACCAATAAGTGTAACAATTACATATTGGTTCAATTTTTATTATTGTGGACCTTTACCTTGTCCCTTTTTGTATGACAATGGGTCTCTTATTCATATATAATAAAATGGGTTTCTTATTTTATTTCATTGTCGAATGTTATAAAATGTTGCATTGTTGAATAATTAATATGTGGATGATTTACAGTGTTACAAATAAGAGAGGTGTAATTCATTGGATAACACATTAATACAATCATTATATCGAAATGGAATAACAAAAATATAAAACAATATTATTATAAAAAGAAATGATTTTGAAATAATCAATTGAAAATTTGTAAAATAAACAATTAATTAAAATATATACATATCTGTAAACAATATAATGTACAATAATATTTATTGTTTCAAAATTGTATGGTGCCCATGTTTAAAATATACATTGGGGCACTACATATAATGTACGCAATGGTGTGTTACATTTATTATATATTGGGGCTCTAATATAATTTACGCACCAGTGTCTTTAGTATAATATATGCATCGATGCTTAGTAAAAATAATGGTGTGGACATCTCACCTCGGATATTTGAAATTTCACTACCCTTCGGTTCACATGGTAAAATGGACACTGGTACGTACTAATTATACAAACACTAGGGCACGTGCTATAGTAAACACATTAGGTCTCAATATAACTTAATCATGTTGGTGCTCACTATATTGTAAACACATTGTTGCTCACTATAATGAAAACGCACCAGTGTGTACAAAAACTAAAAAGATTTGATGCTTTATACACAAACAAGGAGGAACTAGTGCGTCGAATTTATAACAGCATCAATGCTCTACATATGAAAAAAGAGGTGATACAAGTGCACAATAATTATATTAACACATCGGGGATTTTGTGTTATATTAACACACCAAGGAAATTGTATTATATTAATGCATTGGGGCAGGTTTGTCAAGACTGCACTGGTGCATTTTGACAATAATAACACCCAAAAAAAAAAAAAAACTCTGATACCACCTTCTCTCACCCAATTTTTTCAAGTTATATGGAACATCCATTAAAACCTCCACTAAATCCTTCGCAACCAATAGAGGAGGTTGTAGTGGAGGTTTTTAAAAACTTTTGCCAAATTTTGTAATGCTAAAAACTTCTGCAAAAACATCTGCTAGAAGTTTTTCTTCTTGTAGTGAAACATACCATTCAACACATTGAACGCACAACTTGCATTTATCTTACGTGTCTACACCCACAACAATGGTGGTTCACTCTTTCACAAATGTAAACTCAATTTCTGAACAATTCTTTCTCTTGTTGGCAGCTCCCTCTGACAACAGAGGATCCTCTAAATGGCACACAAATCCTCACATTAATCAATGGCTATATCACTCCATATAAGCTTCGATCACTCTCATGACTATTGTGTACTCTTCTCACATAACACCTCTTCATCACCACCTCTCATGCCAAGATCCGATAACAAAACTTAAATTAAACACACACAACAAATGGAACTATGTGGAGAAAGTATTGCTTCTCTATTTCATATGTTGAATAGGGATATAAATGCATATCTATAGGATTTCTAGAGATCAAATACCTATCTAACTAAGTGTTCTTCCTACCACTTATCTAACAGACTCTATGAATGATTTGTCTACACTCTAACAACCTCAAAATTTGATGACAACATTGTAACAATTTGCAAACAATTACATTTCTTTATTTATTTATAACACTTCTTATTTATTCACTCTTCTATTTATCATCTCCACATTCATTCTCGTTCACAACAGTTGCAACTTGTTTCTCCTCAAATGTTCTCCTTCCTCTTCCTTGTTTAATAGAACCTTCTCTTGAACACCAAGAAGCTCTCACATATACATTAGTTTATACATTTTCATAAGAAATAGAGGGCTTATAATCCTCCAACTCTCCCATACCAAGCTATTTTTTGTATTATCTCGTCAATATAGGACACACTAAAATCGAGTGAACAAAAAAATCATTATAAATTTGATGATTTGTTAAGATATGGAAAAACTACTTGGTGGAAGAACTCTGCAATGAACCTTCAATGGGTATAAACAAATAATGGGTCATAGGAGTCTACAAATTTATCTGTTAGAAATGATTTTTTCCAACCCACTAAGGAGTGTGATGTAGACATTAATATACTAATGATAGAAAATCCAACCTCTCTATTATTAGTATCTTTTCTTTTTTTCTCCTTTGAGAAAGAAAAAAGAAGGCATGATTCAAATAACTTGGAACTTTTTAACCTCATTAGATGATGGAACACAATTAGTATTGTTAAAATATCCATTAATCTCCGATCATTTTGTTGCTTAAATTAAATATGGAAGACAAAAAAGGAAAAACATGTAATCCGTCAATTTGCATAATATTTATATAGGGATTATAAGAGTAGTGTCATGTGACCATATTATGGGTAAAACTAAAAAGGGTATTACAAATGTCACAAATAAATGCCTACCTTGGATATATATTTAAAATAGGGGGCTTTTAAATTGGAAATATATAGTGGGAAGGGAGTTCATCAAGAAATTCTTTTATATCTAGTAAAATTAAAAGTATTATTTAATATCATATGTATGTAAATGATATGCCATAGATTGCTAAGTTTAACCTATACAACCACATAATTACATTCATTTTTGCTTTCAATTTTCTCCAAATTTTCAAATAGTCAACCACTTGTTTTCAAAAGGTTTCATTTTCTCACTACCATTAAAATAACGATCTTTAAGTTATGTCTTCCACTACACCTCATTACCATCCATTAGTGGAGTTCCCCCTCCAACGATTCTAATTTATTAAAACTGACACTCCATTTTTTTTAATCTCGTAAACCTCATTAGACCATGCCACATGCTACTGCACACTCAAAATCCATGTGGAATAATATGTTATATAAGTCCATATTAAAAATAAGGAAATGCATTAAAAACATGTGAATATGTGTGCCATACCTTGGAAATTCCCACTAAAGGATAGAGAAACACATGGCACATGTAATGGATGCATAATCTGCTTAGTCTCACAAATGTCCAATTTTTATTTGAGTTGTAAATGATTATGAATGGATCCCCTTCCCCAAAATTTAGATTTGTCATATTCTATATAAAATATCATCTCCAATCCTAAGACACTATTCTTTTAAGTATATACATATTTTTAATTAATAATTGAAGCATTTAGTCAAAACTTAAATGAGTTTATCTAAAAAACATGGTTTTGATATTAATTTTTTTTAAGATATTGAGTTAATAATACATGTTTGTTTAGATGTGTCATCTTCTTTTTTCTTTTTTTCTTTTAATTTTAATATTTTCACAATAGCATTATGATTTAACTATAAATTCTCTTTTATTCTTATTTCTTAAAGTTTGTGCTTCTTAGGATTTTTGTAGTTTCAACCTCTTGTTATGAGGTTTTTGAAAATTGATGTTAGAACTATATATTTCCTAAAACTTATATTCCATCATTCTAATCATTATAAGTGTAGTGTGTTTTTCACCATTTTTCCTAAAAATTATATTCCATCATTCTAATCATTATAAGTGTAGTGTGTTTTTCACCATTTTTTAAATAGTGGAATTTAATTTTAGTTGTATCTTTATGTTACTTCTCTATGTGAATGCTATCTTTTTTTCAGTATTATCTTAAATAATACTTATTATTTTGTTTGTTATTTAAATAAATATCTAATCTAATATATTTCCACTTGATTTATTATTTATCTTTATTTTAGATATATCTAATATGTTTTTTTATTTATCTTTATTTTAAATATATCTAATATGTTTTTTTATCTATTTTTATTTTAAATTGTAATTATTATTTTTATAAATACATAAATTAATATAATTTTCTCATTTATTTATTTTTAAATTTTATACATCTAATATTGATGATATCAAACTTGAACATTAAATTATCCTTTAACTTTGTTATGACTTTTAAATTTTAATTCTTTAAATTATTATGATAATTATATAATTTAATTATTATTTTGCATTCACAATATGAAATTCATATTGTGGATTCGAAAGGGAAACCCTCTCTCCGTCCGTTCGTTTTCAGAAGCGATCACATTTCCAGTGTATCTTATGATTCTTCCACGCTTCCATGCACTGCGTGTAAATACATGAGAGTTGTTGACACGAACAAACTACAGCAGAGGAGCTGCAACAGGTCCTTAATGGCAGAAGACCGAACCGAACGCCTCCACTTCCGATCCGACTTACGATTCATAGAATCGGGAAATAAAACCTCGCCCACGCCCACCAGAGTTTGTCCCACATTCCTTATAAGTCACTGTTTAAACATTTATAATGGGCCACTTCGCAAACTGAAATAGGTCACATTGCGGGCCCACGGGACACATGGCGGACCGACAGCCGACCACATGACGAGATGCCAGCGGGACACACGGCAGGTCGACAACCGACCACATGGCGGGCCGCCAGCGAGACACATGACAGGTCGACAGCCGACCACTTGGCGTCCTGACAGCTTGCCACTTTGTGGTCGAAGCCGACCACATGGCAGGCCGACAGCTTGCCACTTGGCGGGACGACAGGGTACAACATGGCCGGCTGCCACATGTACAGCCGACAGCTTGCCACTTGGCGGGCCGACAGGGGACCATATGGCTGGCTGCCACTTGGCGGGCCGACAGGGACAACATGGCAGCTTGCCACTTGGCGGGCCTACAGGGGACCACATGGCCGACTGCCACATCTACCGCCGACAGCTTGCCACTTGGCGGGCCCACAGGGGACCACATGGTCGATTGCCACATGTACAGCCGACAGCTTGCGACTTGGCGGGCCGACAGGGAACCATATGGTCGGCTGCGACTCGGCGGACCAAATGGTTGGCTGCCACATGTTGAGCCGACAGGTTGCCACTTAGCGGGCCGACAGGGGACCACATTGCGGGCTGACACCTTTCGAGCAGACATATTGCCACTTGGTGGGCCGACAGGGGACCACATGGCGGACTGCCACTTGGCGGGCCAACAGGGGACCATATGGCGGCTGCCACTTAGCGGACCGACAGAAGACCACAGGGCGGTCTGACACATGTTGAGCCGACAGATTGCCGCTTGGCGGGCCGACAGGGGTCCACATGGCAGACTGCCACTTGGCGGGCCGACAGAAGACCATATGGCGGATCAGCAGCGGGCGACAGCAGGACACATGGCGCACTGACAGTGTGAAACTTGGCAGGCCCACAGGGAGATACTTTTCAAGGATGACAGGGCCACTTCTCGGAAGATGACAGGGCTATTTGGCACTTCCGTTACCAGACCCTGCAGGCACTTCCATTACCAGAACCCGAAGCTGAAGCGCGTTGGCCGGGCAACTTCAAAAGAAAGAGCCGAGTGATCCTCTCTTACTGCGAGAATTCAGAATCTTGTACTGAGCTCGATCTCCTCACCGCCCACTTTTACATGTTGTATACTTCTGAAGCTGAAGCGCTACTGGAACCCTAAGCCGGCTTGCAGCGGGCGACAGCAGGACACATGGCGCACTGACAGTGTGAAACTTGGCAGGCCCACAGGGAGATACTTTTCAAAGGATGACAGGGCCACTTCTCGGAAGATGACAGGGCTATTTGGCACTTCCGTTACCAGACCCTGCAGGCACTTCCATTACCAGAACCCGAAGCTGAAGCGCGTTGGCCGGGCAACTTCAAAAGAAAGAGCCGAGTGATCCTCTCTTACTGCGAGAATTCAGAATCTTGTACTGAGCTCGATCTCCTCACCGCCCACTTTTACATGTTGTATACTTCTGAAGCTGAAGCGCTACTGGAACCCTAAGCCGGCTTCCTTTCGCTGCTAGCGGAGGCAGAGGCATTGCAATCACCACTTGAAACTGATCCCCGGCTGCCAGAACGGGAGCTGGAGGCATGGCAACTAGCACTAGCTCCACCATTAGCATTTCCTTGCCCTGCCTGGTTATGGGAGAAGAAAACTCTTTATTATATGGGCATTGCATATTGGGTTTCGAGGTTCCAAGTACTGAAGCTGTCGTACTCTTGAAGGTTCATGTGCTGACCTGCAGATATTTTTATGAGGCCGGACTTGACAGGGATGTCACGCCGATGACCGGGTTTAATGTTTCTCCCAACAAAGTTAATGGGCTCCTCCAATGCAATGCAGGTGTGACGCATTGCAAAAGGTAAAGTTACGATTATTGTCAGCATATAACGAAATATTTGGTTGAATCGTTTTGCGCCAAGAACACTGAATGTGGTATCTGGTGGGATGCGTACCAGAATTACAACAGCTCCTTCTTGCCCGTAGAAAGTGATTCAGTCTCTCTTCATTACAAGCTGTCCAGGATCGAGTGCTGATTTTTCACCTCGGAGATTTACGGTCTCATTCAGTGCTCCAGAGTTACAACCACTGCCAATGGCTCTTACTGTTGTATTAAAAGCGACCCAGCAGATTGACGTACTTCAATCTTGAATGACAATATATCTGGGAAGCTGCTCTGTTTTCCCATGGAATCTATCGCTTTCGCAGATCAACTTTCCTGATCTTGAATATATAAAGTTTATCTCTGTGAAGCTGCCATGATTTTCAATCTAATGAGAATAACGGGTACCAAGATTCCATTACTCTGGCTTGTAATTTGTGAATGGCTGTAAAATCTATCATTCGTCTAAATATATAAAGCATCAAGAGGTGGGGCGTGTACGATACCTCACACCATGCTTTAGAATACTTAGATGCCTTCATCGACCTAGCTGGTGTGGCGTGTACGATACCTCACACCACGCTTTAGAATACTTAGATGCTTTAGAATGCTTATATTTAGAGGAAGTGAAAGGATTTGTTACTTAAATGAAAAATTCACATTAAAGGCTAGTTCAGGGCATGAGGGTGGTAGTTTGGGGCAGGATGGGAAATTGAAATTGGTAGAATTATATACTCTCATATGCCTTTTTCCCTTTTTCCCACTCTCTAGTAATAATATTTAATTATATTGAAAGACACTTTATACAACCCATTATTAGGGAGATGTGCAATTCATTCCATGTTCAACAACAACATGGAGTTGATAAATGGCATTTAAAAAAATATTATTAACAAAAGATATTTCAATGTTGACCATTAATAAAATATTTTGAGAGTAAAAAAATTATTATTCAGTTTTCTACTTCTTAGAATGATGAAGATGTGCAATTACTTAAATGCTTTTATTATGGCCTTGACATGTGGCATTTAAAAATAATTACTAAGAAAAAAAATTCTATATGGACCATAAATAAAATATTTCAATGTCCAAGTTAATTAAAATATTTTAATATTATATACATATACAAATACATATATGCATAAAGCAATTGAAAGTAAAAAAAATATCATTGCACCAAAAGGCATAATCTAAAGTTGAAAAATAAGTATTAATAACAAAAAAAAAATACTCTTTACACATATGAGGGAGATGTGTAGTTCCTTTCATGCTCAACATGGAGTTGACCCA
>SNQJ01S0046876.1:129494-160741 GCA_010110895.2 Picea sitchensis
TCTAAGAGAGAGGGAGGGAGAGGGGGCGCGAGAGTGGGATAAAGAGAGAGAGAAGGTGGGTGATCCAGGTGGATACTGGTGGCCACCCGCCTATTCCAAATGGCTCATCTTGAGAGCTTTTAGTTCAACATGTTTCTATGTAATGATGAAATTTCTTTGTAATTGTGGGTTTTCACTTCTGGGGCTATCTTGAAGCCCTACATAGCATCCAGGTGGATATTGGTGACCTCCCACCTATTCTAAATGGATTATTTTTGAAGTTTTCATGTTAGTACATCTTTCTGTACTTCCAAGGACATTTTGGGGCCCTAAATAATGTTTTTGTTTCTTTCCACAGTCAAACTATAGATGAATTTAGAGTTTGATGGCATAATGTGTAGTTCTTGAAAAGAACTTTCCAACGGGCTATCACACACCTAAAACTAAGGTTGTATGCAAAAGTTACGACCCTGGGAAGTTGAGGTAGCAACTTACCCATTGGGGCCCACATAACTTTTGGCGTTTCATATCCTATGGTTAGGTTTTTGGATATCTAGCATTTTTGAATTCATGAGTAATGTTAAAAATGCCTTTGGAGCCTCATTGTAATGATTTTGTTCAGACGAATGCACATAACAACCACATCTCTTCTCATAGATAGCTACCACCATTTCAACAAGTTGTTTTCAGTTCTGCAGTTTTACAGTTTCAACCTATTTTCTTTATTCAATAGAAGTTATTGTTCAATGGATATCTATTGTTGTTCTCCATATATCTATGTTATTGTATTCAATTTGTTATTCATTTCATTCCTCTCATAAATCCGGATCAGTGGTATCAGAGCAGTCTACTCTTCATTTGTTTTTCTTTGCACATGTCCCCGACAAGATCTGGGTATAAGAAGTTGGGACTCGAACTAGTCGATCCTTTGCAAGATCAACTGCGTCGAGCCCAACAACAACTCATGGGGGAAGAGAAGAAAGATGATGGAGTAGGCGATCCTTTTAAAGTGTTTCTCGAGGAATCCCTTGTGCGACAAAGGAAAAAAATGAAGGACAAATTTGCACAGATCCTTCAGAGGCTACCCACAAGAGATGCATCTTCATCAAGTGGCCACGCAAGCCCCTTCAAGGTACAAGTAATTTTTTTATATTCCATTATTTGAAGGACTAATAGATGTGGATGTTGTGTATAAATGGATGAATCTGCTCGAAGGATATTTTTCGGTCCACAATTTTTTCAATAGGGAAAATATTACTTTTGCACTCCTTAAGGTTGTCCCCCCTGTTAAAATGTGAAATGAATCAGTGTGAACGGTCTATGTTCCTATGGACCATGTATCTTTAGAGGAAATTGTGCATGACATCAACAAAATCTTCATCCATGAGGAGATGGGAGTACCCTTGGGGTTGGGAGGTCCTCGTGTAATCCGAGAGATCCTAAGTTTTGATGAAACCACAAATATTAATTGGAAAACTTGCAGGACATGAAATATATATACTTTCAATGAATATGGAAGCCCCTTGATGGTATTAGGGAAGTTTCCTGACTCCTAAAGACTCAATGAAATTCTTAAAGAATCCTGAGAATTGGCTAAGTCCCTAAGTTGGGAGACAATCAATAGAGAAACCCTATGTTGAGTTGAGATATTTTGTAGTCGTTGATTTAACGAAGTGGGAAGATCCATACCGTTGGTCAGAGGGTGCCACATTCAGAGTAGCTAAATTATATTTTTGTATGAACCCTGAGAGGGGGAACCCTGAATTGATGATAGATGTTCATCTATCGGAGAATGACAAAAGAGAAATATGGACCATTGGATTTGGTAAGAAGATGGTTGGAGGATGGGCTCTCGGGGGGGATCAAAGGAAGAACCCAAAAGAGAATTATGACGATAGGAACTTCGAGGACCGTAGATCCTCCAAGAGATGTTCTCAAAGATTTCCAGCCATTGGATTTCGTAGAGAAACGTGTGGTCAGAGTGAGATATTCAGAGAATATTATGGAACTATAGTCAAGATACACTGAGGATGAAGGAGGAGTTTTGATTCATATGAAGGTGAGAGGGAGATATTTAATCTCATTCGTAGATTTCATGGGCCTCATTAGTTAGTATATGTCTTGGATATCCGGTGGAAGGTAATTGCCCTGCAGATAGCGGCTCTGACACAATCATAGTCATTGGAATCCCAAGTATGAAGACCATCATATATCGACGAAAAATCCTTTGAGATAGTTTCATCAGAGGAAAAATCAACCCATAAAGTTGGTCATTCTAATGGGAAGAGTTTGAAAATCCACAAATTGTATATGTAAGGGTGAGGAGTAATGCTAACCATCTGATTTAGGGTGTTATGCACTTGGGTACCTCAGTACAATAGATAAAGTGATTTCCTTGAGTATTAAGAAGAGTTAGCTCATTTTAAATTATGATAAGAGAAGTCCTCACTTAGACAACTGATGCACCTGATAATATTATGTGGGAGATAAAGGAAAAATAAATTTAACATCCCACTAGCCTAAGAGAGGTTTAAGGGGTTGGGTGTGTCACATTGTATCTATGTAAAGATATGCATACTCCAAAATCATATCAATATACTTATTCTACACAAGTTATTGGAATTATGATATATGTGCATGTACCTTATTCATATGCTTGACATACAGGTGTATCATCAGAAATGAAAATTTCTAGTAATGATTTATCGTATTTGACATAAAAAAACCAAAGAAGTTTTATTGCTTGGTGTTACCTTTGGAATGTCATATCAATTTTCTCCATTGTTTATTATGGTACTTTATGATCATGATTCATAGAATCTATGCCATTTCTACATACTACGATTTTTTAGTATTATGTAAAAAACATGTTATGGGTTGATATCATAGAGTACTTCATTTTCAATGGCTTGATGGAATATTAAAATATACTCTATTGTTTTATACATAATTCCTTACTATGATTTAAATATCTAATATTTTATGGTTGTGGGTGTGGCATAGTGTCCAATTTCAAGCAATTGATTGCGTAAATTAAGGATGAAGTTCTTTTATATCTTGATGTCAATATTAAGAAATGGAATTCCCATTCACCCACATCCATGAGTGAAATACACATTCTTTATCCCCCTATATATTAGTAGTGTTGGACATTGTAGGAGCATCTTGTCTAGTGAAAAATATGTCATTGGATGTTTCTATTTGTAATGGATGATCTACTTCCATTTGTGTTATGTCAAGGAGGTTGTTTGAGCTTTCCCTAAAAGAGTCTTTTATGTTTGACATTCAGTATCATTAATTAAGGGCTTTAAGTGGAAATATAGAGTTACTATAGAGTTATTATTATGTGATTATCTATATTACAAGATATAATTGAGGTATCTTTTCTTTCGTGAATATTCATGGCAATGAATTCATTAAAATCATATGATATAAAGGAAAACATGGTTCATTAGAGGATAATATATGGAGCCTTTTGTTGACAAAAAAAATTCAGTAAAAATGTGTTCATAATACACCTGAGTATATGTATGTCCAAATTATAACCATGATATTATTGGTGCCTACATTATTTGGAAATGTGAATAAACAAAATCCCAATTATGATCTTAACAACGAAAGCTAAATCTAGATGAAATGACAACACTGAATATATTAAATATTCCTTAAAAATTGGCATATTTTCTCCTCGGAGAAAGAGAAGTTAATATTTTTATAAGATTATTTATATGTAAGTATAAGGCTTTTTGAAAAAATCTGAAATTTTGAAATAATTTTTAAAATCATGATAATGTAATTTTGACTTTTCTTGAAATTTTACCCCCTTTTCCTCCATAAGGATTTTGTAAACATGCATACCAATTGCATGGAATTTGGGTTTTTAAAAGGCATACAAAAACATCACCTCCACTTTGTATTGGAAGTAGATGAAACACACTATTGAACATCTTGTAGTAGTATGTGATACTTGATAGCATAATATTGTCAATGGTGCTCCATATCCCATTTTAGTATGACNCCTATATATTAGTAGTGTTGGACATTGTAGGAGCATCTTGTCTAGTGAAAAATATGTCATTGGATGTTTCTATTTGTAATGGATGATCTACTTCCATTTGTGTTATGTCAAGGAGGTTGTTTGAGCTTTCCCTAAAAGAGTCTTTTATGTTTGACATTCAGTATCATTAATTAAGGGCTTTAAGTGGAAATATAGAGTTACTATAGAGTTATTATTATGTGATTATCTATATTACAAGATATAATTGAGGTATCTTTTCTTTCGTGAATATTCATGGCAATGAATTCATTAAAATCATATGATATAAAGGAAAACATGGTTCATTAGAGGATAATATATGGAGCCTTTTGTTGACAAAAAAAATTCAGTAAAAATGTGTTCATAATACACCTGAGTATATGTATGTCCAAATTATAACCATGATATTATTGGTGCCTACATTATTTGGAAATGTGAATAAACAAAATCCCAATTATGATCTTAACAACGAAAGCTAAATCTAGATGAAATGACAACACTGAATATATTAAATATTCCTTAAAAATTGGCATATTTTCTCCTCGGAGAAAGAGAAGTTAATATTTTTATAAGATTATTTATATGTAAGTATAAGGCTTTTTGAAAAAATCTGAAATTTTGAAATAATTTTTAAAATCATGATAATGTAATTTTGACTTTTCTTGAAATTTTACCCCCTTTTCCTCCATAAGGATTTTGTAAACATGCATACCAATTGCATGGAATTTGGGTTTTTAAAAGGCATACAAAAACATCACCTCCACTTTGTATTGGAAGTAGATGAAACACACTATTGAACATCTTGTAGTAGTATGTGATACTTGATAGCATAATATTGTCAATGGTGCTCCATATCCCATTTTAGTATGACTCATTTTTGTCCCATTTTAGTATGACCCATTTTTGTCCCACACAAAATGAGGAAGAAATATTACTGAATCATAGAGTTTCGATTTTCTAAAAGGAAAAATGTTGTCTTTTTTCATCGTTGATCTTCTTGTGAATATGTGAGATTTATTTTTGGCTTTAGACCTATCATACAACTTCTAAAATTGTTGAAATCCACTACACACATAAATATATAGACTTCCTCATTATATCTTTTGTGATAAAGATATTAAACTTATATAAATATTTAAATTAGATCAATGGTAGAGTGAAATGCTCTTAATCTTCTAATCACGGTTTTGAGCCACACAGTCGGTGATCATAGTTCAAAATATGTTTCTTTACCCGTTTCCTTTATAAATTAAGGAGGTCTAAATGTGGAAAATGTAAGCTATAAATTATTTCAAGTTGTATAGTAACATTGTTGTCCCTAGCTAGGTAGACGTTGACCGTTGTACTCAACCAAAGAGAGGGGTGGTGGAAGCAAATTTCAAGCTTTCGAAGAAGGTATCTATGACATTAGCGTCATCCCCTAGTTCATTTTGTTGGAATGCATCTAAAAACATTCCCTCCATGGCTTAGGTATCCTATAGGAAATCATCCATGTCAACCTTCATATCATTTCCTATGTCCCCAACATGTGAATAACTAGTGTTACTGACATTGTAGTGGGGTGCAACGATAGATGGTGGACATGTCACTCGCCATCAGAATATTGATTGTAAAAACATTGAACATTACATCAATAATATTATTATCACAATGCATTTAATATGTTAAAACATTATACCAAACACGTATTAGAAGCATGGACATTTTTTCCCAATAATAAAAATGCAACCAACCAATTTATGAAAAAATTGTCTAATTAAACAATACTTTTACATTAGTTCCATTGAAAGTCCAAAAATACAATTAATCACTCATCTTTTTCTTACGCCCTATGGGGTTTTCTCTATAAAAGTAATCAAATTCATGGTGTAATACCATTGACCGAGGTTTGTTATTGGAATATGGCATGTTATGATTGGTAGGGTAAAGAAGTTGTATGTTTTCATCAAACATATTCTTGCGGTATCTTTCTCCTAATAAGAGCTTGTGGATTTTTGGGACTACTGGAATATCTTGAGCATTTGAACTCGATCCTGAATCTTGATCCTGCAAAATTCAATGAAAATAATTCAAGTGCACTTCCATACATAACATAAATTCAATGAGATAAATGAATTATCAATCAAATATAGATGTACTGCAATCGGCGTGAGAGAACCTGAAGGACTTCCAACAATATGGAATGAGATGGAATCTGAAGAATTGGCCATTTGACATTATAATTCCTTTTTTTCATACATTTGAGCCAAAATTGTCATCGTGAGAAGCATAGAACAATCTAACCTCTAAAATAATTTTGAATAACTTTTATAACTTAACAATGTGCTTCATCATATAAAGACGCATTGGTGCATATGAATAAACCAAACGCATCGGTGCGTTTAATTGAGCGAAGCACCAAATACCGAACTCTGTTATTTCCTCCGCAAAACAAAACCTTCACAAAATTTGAATGAGGATGTTTTCATTTTGCATTTTGCAAATTAAACTGTCTTACAATGTGTTATTACTTACACACGACACCAGTGCATTTATAACTATATAGCGCACCGACTAAAGAAAGTTTGAAAAATAATTCATGCTTACTATCAATACGTTGAAATTTGTTACGAAAATATATCTTTGCATTATATGAACACATTGCATCGGTGTGGTACTCATTGTATAGTGCACTAAAAATGTAAGTTTCGAAGAAAAAAAAAACGCATGTGTTTATCATCAATGCATGAAAATATGCAACGAAATAGTGAGTGGGAATTTCAGTTTTTGTGTTTATAAAGGAAAACCCTATTCATTATTTTATATCTTTGCCAAAATTTAGAAGGGAGATTTGTGCGACAAATATTTATTAGTAAAGACTTCAGAGTGGGTGGATTTTTTTTGAAGAGCTAAATTCGAGGGGGATTATCGTAGATCGCATAGAAATTTGTAGAGAAGAAATTTTAGGTATATGATTTCATTTGATTAATCATCTTAATTTTTCCTCTATTTAATTCAAACAATTTTTAGTGCATTCCAAAACAAAAAAAGGTTGCATAGATACCTTCAGTATTGGAAGCCCTAATTTCGTGACTATTTTTTTCTTTCTCTTTCTATATTTCACAAGGAAAAAAAATTTGAGGAAAATATTTTTTATAGGGTTTATTTATTTATATATGGGTGTTTCCTATCTATTGCAATGAAACCACTCATTGCATTGGATCCCAAACCGTCCTATCATTGTCATTTTTTTTAAATGTATTTGCGGTTAACGGTGCACTCTATACATAGTAAGAGCACTAGTGCATGTTTTTATTTCAACCACACCACTTAATTTAAATTACAAGTAATATTAAAAACAAAATTTCATGATCAACAGTGCACATTGTACCTAGATAAGCACTGGGGCACATTTTTTTTATGAGCACCATTGAGTTTAAAATGGAAATAAGATTTTTTTTATATGGAAATTGCCATGTCTTAATTTTTTTTCAGAGGTCAATGGTACATAATAAACAATAAATAGGAAGTCTTGATTTTCTTAATTCATAAAGCATCGACTGAATACAAAAATTTGTAAAATGTTTTCAATTTTGCAATGGAATTGTTATACTATACCACTGCATATATATGGTTTATTCAATGGTGTGCATAATTATGGTTGGCACTGTAATAACCCAAGGTCGAGCCCCTATGAAATGTAATGATGTTTGTAGGCTGGTGAGTTAGGCTTATGTGTTATTAGGCTGAAGAGCCTAGATGCTAAGGTCAGTGGGCTTGATTTTGTATATGTAAGTATGCAAATTATTAATAAAATACATCATTGTGTGTAGACCGACCACAAAGAAAGAGTGATGGGGAACGAAGCTCCACTAGGTAGGGAAAGGGATGGGACTGAGAAGCTAGGAAAAAGGGATAAGCTAAAGGGCTTAACCCAATGGAATATTATAATATATTCCTGAATAATGAAAATATTAAAGTGGGGAAAATTAAACCCAATTATCCTAAGTTCCTAGGAAAGGGAAATGAATGCTAAATGGAGTGCATGCATCTCTAGGAAGATAGGTGTTGACCTAGGTGCATGTAGTTAAAGTTGGAGAGTCATCTCGTTAGGGGGTTCGCTCCCCATTCTCCCATCCTTCGTCGAACTCGTTTGGCCTCCATCATCGACCTCTGCATTTTTTTCACACACCCTGAAACCAGTAACCATGGAGATGGAATGTGTTCTCCTGTGAATTTCAATGCATTTTGTATTCGCCTGATCCGTGTTGTGTCTTAGCGTTTGGTTTTTTCCATTTTCGGTGTCCATGCCCATTTTCTGTTGTTTTCATCACCCATGTGTTAATTGGATGTTGTTGTTGTTGTTGTCGTCTTCACCCTGCTGGAACTGAGTTGAAGTGGTTGAAGAAGCGGGTTGTTAGGCCCGTAGTTGAAGAGGCAGGCTGTCAGGCCTATGAGAATCTCTCTCCAGGTGAGAGAGTTTGTTGGGAAGTGATTTTCTCCTAGAGAGAGTCCAACACCAACTACATAGCTCTGAGAATTCTTGACCTGACCTGTTTTCGAGACCGTAAAAGGGGAAGTAGAGCAGTCGATGGATTGTGGAACAGTGAAGGTGCATATTCCCGAGGTGGAACAGGCATGTGGGGAATGAGAGTTCGTGAGTAGTGGGCATAAGAAGGCTCCTGGAGAGAATCCTTCCAGTTTCATTGTGTAGTTTCCTGTAACCTCGGCCTAGTCTAGGATTCCCTTTCCATGGGTGGAGCTTAGTCCCAGCTCAGGGGTGACCTACTGTTGAGCATGATGAGCAGCATGGTCTAAGGTTGGGAGGTTCGTGGAATTTCTACATGTAGTTGGTGGATCTCAATTAAAAGATAAGTATTCATTCCTTGTTCATTCACATGCTATGTATTTATATATGTTGTTACATCTATGGTTTGGTCTGAATTACTGCATGTATGCTTTTACTATTATTTATGCATCAATCTATGTATTAGCATAATATCTTGTCTTTCTATGGTTTTAATTATAGGTGGATGTTAATTTTTATTTCTATGAGATAGCGTGGCCCGGTCTGGGTGGCCGAGGGGGGACTCAAAACAAATTGGTGTCAGAGCTAAGTGACGTGTCAGAGTAGTGGTGTTGTCCGACCTGTTGGTGGTTGGGGATGTTACAAGATGGTATCAAACCCATGGTTTTGACACTACGCCTGGATGGGCCATGTTAGTGGTTAACGAGACCAAGATTTCAAAGTGAATTGTTGTCGAAAGGGACATAATTCAAAGTTCAAAGCGTACTTGAGTGATAGAAGGGCGTTGAAAGAACACTTGGACTTTGTTCAGAATGCAAGAGGTGTAATAATTTCAAGAAATGGCCACATAGAAATAAATCACAACATTTGTGGTGTTGGAGCCATAGGATCTGTTTGGGAGAAGGAGAATCCTTCACAACTGTTAGATCTGGAGAAAGTGCGGGAGGGTTAACCTGGAATCCCTTCGGACTTCGTGACTTCGGTGAAGTTAGGTGCAAAAATAAGAGAAGGGCCAAAGCCTGAAGCTCTGAAGTCTTGGAGGAGATCTACACCGTAGATCTAGGGAGAATCCTTATTGTTAGATAAATCCAAGAGAAGAGGGTAAGACACATGGTGAAGAGAGGATTAGAGTCGTCAAATCTATGCACAAGTGGTTGTGAGCCATAGATCTCACGGAAAATCATAACTTCAGAATTCGACGACCGGGAGAAGTGGGGTGTGTTGATGCACAAAATTTTGAAGCCTGAAGTCCCGAAGCAAAAGAGTAGACGTGTCGGGGAAGGATGACATCACCAGGGGTGACATGGGCCTTCCTAGACATGCAACGTTCCCCCACTTGGAATGTTGACAGTTGTACTATGTGGACCTGGAGGGTTAAGAAGTCTGGAAATTCAGAATTCGGGAGAAAGGAAGCAAGCATAAAAAAATTTGAAGCCTGAAATTACAGAGAAATGTGGCATGATGATGTCATCGGGAACAACGTGGACCCATGGAATGTGTGTCGCATGTCAATGGGTTTCGGGCCTGCCAAATATTGAAATTCCATTTGGAACGTGACATGTGCCACCTATCTAAGTGAGCCACATGTATGTTTCTAATGTTTCATCACATGGACCTCCTCTTGAGTATGGGTGGTGGGACCAGATGTTCACAGTGGCGCATGGTGCCATTTGAAAAGTCAAGAGACTTGACACTCTGGAAGAATGTTTCATAAGGGATCGAAAGGAAGAAATTTCAAAATGTTTCATAACGTCGAGTTGACGAGACGTAATGACATCACCAAAGTTGACATGGATGTGTTTGGAGATTAATGATTGGGGGTGTTCTGATGTGAAATCCTCCGAAGTCCCGAAGCTCTAAAGCTCCAAAGTATCGAAACTTAGATGCTTGAAGTTCCACGGTGGGTGTCAGTCATTGGACACGGGGTATTCGTAGACTATTGATCCACCCTACTTTTTGAGTTCGTCAATCCGGAAATCCAAGAAAATTGTTGTGATGTGCTTTGAAAAATTTCGAAGCGGGAGGCCTGAAGTCCCGAGTAAGCGCCCATAGAACTAGCGCTTGGCCACAACCTGTGGTTGCATGGGTTGGGGGCTAAGAGAAAGGGGCTAGTGCCTAAAAATTGTTGCAGAACAGAGAAGATCTTAGAAAGAAAAGATATGTGGGGATTCTTGATTGCTTGAGAACCGCAAAATGAAATTTGAACGTTTTCCTGAATCAGGTCTGTTTATGAATACTGTGGAATTGTTAAGGACTGTTGGACTAAAAAAGTCCAATTGACTGCACATTGTGTTTGCATATTTAACGATTGTGAGAACCAAATTGAATTGCCTCTTAGTGCAAAGAAATGGAGGAGACACAGAATGCTTCTAGTTCAAAGAATGAAACTAAAGGAATGGATGTACATTTGGGAATTGAAGGATCAAACTCCAATGGGAATGGAGAAGAGATATATGAGGGGGAGACATGATGAAAATCATTGAAAGATTGCAGAAAAATGTCCAGAATCATCGAGCAGATAACAAAAAGCTCATGAAAGCCATGGATCAATAGGGATAATTCAACATAAAGTTGATACAGATCCTGGAAAGGATAGAAAGGAAATTGGATAAGGAGAGTGACTCCAGTAAATAAGGAAGTCACAGGTCCCCTGATGAGAAGAGAAAATCAAGGAGTGTTGGTAGACACCATCATCACTCCCAAGGATACTCCAAGAGGAGGGCACACAATAGTTCAAGCCCATCTCCTACCAAAAATCACAGGAGATCTGGAGTGGATGAACTAAAGGGTGAAATGAACAAGATTAAGCCTCCTACATTTGATGAAGAGCACAAGAAGGAGGAAGATGATGAGACATGGCTTCTTGGCATGAGGAAATATTTCCAACTACATAATTACTCCTCACATGCAGAAGGGAGAATTGCAATGTATCAACTGAAAGGAAAGGCATCCATGTGGTGGGATCAAATTGTGCAGGTGCAACACATTAAAGAGAAAAATGTTACTTGGAAGGAATTCAAGAAATATTTCGAAAATAAATACTTGACTAAGAGTTCTCTGAACTAAAGCTGGGTAGCATGACCATTGATGAATATGAATGAAGGTTTTTGGAATTGTTGAAGTACGTTCCTTTCATCAAGGATGAGACTGTCAAAATTCAAAGGTATATGAGTGGACTGCCACCTTCCATCAGTGACAAGATCCAGTATGGTGATCCTAAAACTATGGAAGAAACTATAAGGAGAGAAAAATGCGTATCTGATCAACAAAGAGAAAATCCCACTTTCTGGAAGGCTTGGGATGACAAGAAGAAGTTCAAGAAAGAGCAAAGACAGAAGGGAAACAATCCTCCCTTTTTCAGAAACAGTGCTCAAGGACAACCATCATTTAGAGAGAATAGGATGGTTGAGGCAGAGGGACAAAGGCCAAGGCAGACATCCATTCAATGTTGGGGCTATCAAGGAGACCACAAGTATAGAGATTGTCCCCAAAAAAATGGCAAAGTGAGAACTGTCTACAATGTTCAACAAGAAGAAATAGTGGAGGACATGGGATGTAGAATACCAAGGATCTATGCAGCCTTGGACAACAACCAAGCTAATTTCCAATCACACATGATTGAAGTTGAAGGTATGATTAATAACCATGCTTTTACTATTTTAATTGACTCAGGGGCTAGTCATAGTTATATAGATCCTAGAATGGTGGAAAGTTTTCATTTGCCAAGAAACAAGCATGGAAAATCTTGGTTAGTGCAACTGGATATAGGAGACAAAAGAAAAGTTATTGATTTGGTTAAGTCTTGTCCTGTGGACATGAATGGGTTGAGCACAAGGGATGAATTGAACATCTTACCTTTAGGCTCCTACGATTGTCTAATTGGGATGGATTGGTTGGACCAACACCATGACATCTTAGATTGTTGTAGCAAGGAATTCACTTTCCTGGATGAGGAAGGAAATCAGAGAACAGTCCAAGGAATTCCCGGAGAAGTTTCTATCAGAGAAATATCACCAATGCAGTTGAAGAAGTGCTACAGGAAAGGCTGCCAAATATTTGCAGCTCATATGGATGAAGCACCTAAGGATAAGGTGTCAAATATTGAATACCATGAAATATTAAAAGATTTTGAGGATGTATTCCAGGAGGTACCTGGACTACCCCCGAAGAGAGATATTGATTTCTCTATAAACCTGATGCCTGGAGTAGCTCTAGTGTCAAAAACTCCTTACATAATGAGTACACCAGAACTGAAAGAACTGCAATTACAACTTGAAGAAATTCTAAAGAAGGGCTATATACACCCAAGTGTGTTTCCTTGGGGTGCCCCAGTCCTGTTCATGAAAAAGAAAGATGGGACATTGATATTGTGCATCGATTTTAGACAGTTGAACAAAGTGACTATTACGAACAAGTATCCTTTTCCAAGGATTGGTCACCTCTTTGATCAATTGAAGGATTCCAAGATATTTTCAAAAACAAATCTTAGGTCAGGGTACCACCAGGTAAGGATAATGGATGAAGACATCAGCAAGACTTCCTTCAGAACAAGGTATGGTCATTATGAATTCATAGTGGTACCATTTGGGTTATCAAATGCACCTGTTGTTTTCATGTGCCTAATGAATGGTGTATTCAGAGAATATCTAGAAAAGTTTGTCATAGTCTTTTTGGATGACATCCTGGTATATTCCAAGTTAGAGGAAGAGCATGAACATCATCTGAGAATGGTGTTGCATGTGCTAAGAGAGCACCAAATGTATGCTAAATTGAGCAAGTTCTCATTCTATCAAAAGCAGATCCATTATTTGGGACATATCATTTCAAAATATGGGATAGTTGTGGATCTTGAGAAGATAGAATCCATTAGAGAATGGTCAGCGTCGAAGAATGTGACATAAGTCAGATCCTTTATGGGTCTAGCTATTTATTACAGAAGGTTCATTTCAGGGTTCTCAAGGATAGCTCACCCCATCACTTCCTTGCAAAGGAAGGAGAAGAAATTTCAATGGATAGAATAATGTGAGAGAAGCTTCTAGCAACTGAAGCAGTTGTTAACCAGTGCTCAAATCCTGAGGATTGCAGGTCCAAATGAAGATTTTGTAGTTTGTATAGATGTATGGAAAGAAGGACTGGGAGAAGTCCTCAACCAGAACGGTTTTGTAATATGTTATGAGTCCATAAAATTGAAAGAGCATGAAAAGAACTATGCAACTCGTGATTTGGAGTTGGCAGCCATTGTACACGTGCTAAAGAAATGGAGACATTACCTCATGGGAAAGAGGTTTGAACTTAGGACATACCATCATATTATGAAGTATCTATTTGACCAACCAACTCTGAATGCTAGGTAGAGTAGGTGGTTGGAATTCCTTTGTGAGTATGACTTTGATATCAAGCATATCAAAGGAAAGGAGAACAAAGTGGTTGATGCACTCAGCAGAAGAGTGCATGAATTACATGTTATGGCTATTATCATGTACCAAACTGATATTAAAGTCAGAATTTCAAAAGCTGCAAATGCATATTTTCAGTCCATGAAATTGGTAGAAAATCTACAACAAGGTAAGATGCTACAAAAAGTAGAAGATTATAAATTGGAAGCTGATGAAACACTCTTGTACAAAAACAAAATTTATGTACCTAACTCCCAGGAATTGAGAATTACGATCTTGACAGAAATGCATAATGTGCCTTATGTTGGGCACCTTGGATATCAGAAAACAGTGGCAGTAGTCAAGAGCCATTACTTTTGACCAGGTATGAAGAAGGAAATTGCAGAATACATCGTCAGATATATGGAGTATCAGAAGGTCAAGGCTGAGCATAGGCACCCAATTGGGTTGCTACAACCATTACCCATTCCTGAGTGGAAGTGGGAAGTGGTGAAAATGGATTTCATCACAGGATTACCCAAAACAAATAAGCAACATGATTCCATCATGGTGGTGGTGGATAAGCTTACGAAAACTGCCCATTTTATTCCATTGAAGACTACTCACAAGGAAACTAGTGTTGTTTATATCTATATGAGGGAAGTAGCATGATTGCATGGCATACCCAAGACAATTGTGTCTGACAGAAACCCAAAATTTACCTCAAAGTTCTGGAAGGGGTTATTCAAAGGTTTCAGAACGAATCTGAACTTCAAAATTGCTTATCATCCTGAGTCTGATGGGAAAACAAAAAGGGTGAACCAAGTGATAGAAGATATGCTAAGGATGTATGTTATGGACAAACCATCTAAATGGGAAGACTACCTACACTTGGTAGAATTTTCCTACAACAATGGGTATCAAGCATCACTGAAGATGAGTTTGTTTGAAGCACTTCATGGTAGAAAGTGCAACACACCAATAAGTTGGGACAACCCAGCTGATAGGGTGGTTGGGCCAAAGTTGCTCAAGGAAATGGAAGAGAAAATGTTGAATATTAAGAATAATTTAAAGGCTTCCCAAGACAGGAAGAAAATTTATGCTGATAAGAACATGACCCATAGGGAGTTTAAAGTGGGTGATCATGTTTTCTTGAAAGTGAAAGCCAAAAAAAGTTTGTTGAAGCTGGGAAATTGTTCCAAGTTGGTATCCAGATATTGTGGGACATTTGAAATCCTAGAAAGGATTGGACCAGTTGCATATATGATTTCATTTCCTGCATCCATGATTGTACATAATGTGTTTCATGTTTCATTTCTTAAGAAATATATACATGATGCTAATCATGTTATTGATTGGAATGTGATTCAGGTGGAGCAAGAAGGCATCTTGCAAGTGCATCCAATGTGCATATTGGACCAGAAGAGAAAACAACTTTTGAATTGAGCCATACATCTTGTAAAGGTATAGTGAACCTGGTACGGTCCTAAGGACGCAACATAGGAGCATGAGGATGCTATGCGAGCAGAATACCTGCATCTTTTTGAAGATTTTGAAAATCTTGTTGATATTATGTAAATGAGTTGCACTGAGGACAGTGCAAAAATAAGGGGAGGGGATTGTAATACCCCAAGTCCGAGCCCCTATGAAATGTAATGATGTTTGTAGGTTGGTGAGACAAGTAATTACAAAATGGTAGGATTATGTGTTATTAATCCGAAGAGCCTAGATGTTAAGGTCAATGGGCCTAATTTTGTATATGTAATTATACAAATTATTAATAAAATACATCGTTGCATGTAGACCGACCACAAAGAAAGAGTGATGGAGGACGAAGCTCCACTAAGTAGGGAAAGGGATGGGATTGAGAGTCTAGGAAAGAGGGGCTAAGCTAGAGGGATTAACCCAAGGGAATATTATAATATATTCCTGAATAATGAAATTATTAAAGTGGGGAAAATTAAACCCAGTTATCCTAAGTTCCTGGGAAAGGAAAACATATGCTAAATGGAGTTCAACCTGGTCGCATGCATTTAAAGCTAAAGATTCAACTCGTTGGGGGGGTTCTCTCCCCATTCTCCCATCCTTCATCGAACTCGTTTGGCCTCCATCATCGACCTTTGCATTTTTTTTCACGCACCCTGAAACCAGTAACCGTGCAGCTGGACTGTGTTCTCCTATGAATCCAGACACATTTTGTATTCTCCTGAGCCATGTTGTCTCTTAGCGTTTGGTTGTTGTATTTTTCGGTGTCAATGTCCATTTTCTGTTGCTTTCGTCACCCATGTATTAATTGAATGTTGTTGGTGTTGTTGTTTTCCTCACCCTTCTAGAACTGAGTTGAAGTGGTTGAAGAAGCGGGTTTTCAAGCCCATAGTTGAAGAGGCAGGTTTCCAGGCCTGTGATCATCTCTCTCCAGGTGAAAGAGTTTGTTGGGAAGTGATTTTCTCCTAGAGAGAGTCCAACACTAGCTACAGAGCTATGAGAATTATTGATTCAACCTGTTTTCGAGACCCTGAAAAGGGAGGTAGAGCAATTGATGGATTGTGGAACAATGAAGGTGCATATTCCCGGGGTGGAACATGCATGTGGGGAATGAGATTCTGTGAGTAGTGGACATAATAAGGCTCCCAGAGAGAATCCTTCCAATTGCATTGTGCAGTTTCCTGTAACATCAGCCTAGTCTAGGATTCCCTTGCCCTAGGTGGATCTTAGTCCCATCTCGGGGGTGACCCACTGTTGAGCGTGATGAGCGGGGTTGTCTGAGGCTGGGAGGTTCATGGAAGGTCTGCATGCAGTTGGCAGATCTCAATTAAAAGATAAGTATCCATTCCATGTTCATTCACATACTATGTATTTATATATGTTGTTACATCTATGGTTTGGTCTGAATTACAGCATGTATGCTTTTACTGTTATTTATGAATCAGTATTTTTATTAGCAGAATCTGTTGTATGTCTATGGTTTTAATTATAGGAATATGTTAATTTTTATTTCTATGAGATAACATGGCCCGACCTGGGTGGTCGGGGGGGGGGGACTCAAATCAAATTGGTATCAAAGCTAAGTGACGTATCAGAGTAGTGGTGTTGCCTGACCTGTTGGTGGCTGGGGACGTTACAGGCACCCTGGTGTGTATTAAATTACTATATGCATTGGGATCTTCTTTTTTTAAATTACATAATATTCTATATATGATGATTCCTAGTTTTGTTTTCGAGGAGATTTTGAAAATTCCAAGGGAAAACAAGGGGAAAACCAAGAAATGCCAATAGGGATGTCTAAAAAATTGTAGAAGAAGATGGTAAAATAAATTAATATAATTATGTCGCAAGAGGATCCATCCCAACTACAATGTGCACAAGAGTTATGCAATCATTTATTTATTCTTTTATGTATATTGAATTTAATTTTCGTTTGAAATATTAATTTTCAATTGTTTTTTTGCAGAAAAGAAAAAAAAAATAGAACCCATTCAACACATAAGATAGGATGAAGGGGAGGGGCGTCAAGTGTGGGGGGATTCATCTTCGACTTCGATGGAAAAAATATTTTGAAATACTCCTGGGGATTGTTGGCACAGGGGCAGACCTAGGGTTCAACGCTACAACAATGCACCAACAAAACCCTAACTACCAGCCCTTTCCGCAACACCTGCGAAGCAGATGAAGTCTCACCTGAGGTAGAGGCAGGGGTGGTTGCAGGAATCAAGTGTCTGCAACCTTAGCTAGGATACAGATCTGTGATTACACACTTAACAAAGCACTTAGTAGCAATAGTTCACCTAGAATTAACCCTTATCTCGCTCCGCAGATAACATAGAGCATTGTAGTATATACTTAGATATAAGTTGATTCAACACTTAGCAGCATACAACAAACTGGATCTGGTAGACCAAGCACTTAGCAACTTCATACACATCAAATCTATCATCTATACACATCTAATAAGCACAAATCATAAGTAAATCTATCTAAACATGTCATAGCACTTAGCAAGAGAGGGAAAACACATGTAAGTAACAACACAAAGCATGACACACAGATTTACGTGGTTCACCCCCACCCTGGGGCTACGTCCACCAACTCTTCTTCTCTATTATTGTTGGCCAATCGGTTACAAGCACAGAGTCTCAAAACCTACTCCGCACAGGACAAGAGATCTGCGTAGCTCGCTAGATCCCCCTTCCCCGAGTATCTCTAAGCATAAAACCTTCTTACAATCCATTGACTCAACACTTACAATACATGCACTCTGCTTTGCAAGTATATCACATAGATCAACTCTTAGCACTAAGCCACTTCTCAAGTGTCCTAAAAAAGGTTCCTTATTACAGAGCCTAGACTTCTACTTATACATTATAAAAAGGGGACTAAACATGGGTAAACCCATGGGTCGACATCCCGGTCCTGTTACATTATCCCCCAAAACCTAGAAAGGACCCAAAAAGGGGGTCTAGCTTCCACGATCTCCGCTTCTCCTTACGCTCCATCTTTGACAGGCTGTCGAAGTCCCAAAAATGGTCAAATATGACCATGTGTTCCTCAAAACTTGGTCAAGGGCCAACATGCCCCCAACACTCACATGTGACTCGTCCTAAGTCACTCAGGTCTAGGTAACTTTTCCTCAAAGGTCTCGAGCTTGGCTCGAGCTGCTTCGACTTGTCTCTATGCTATTGCTTCTTGCTCAGCAAATTCCTGAATAACTACTTCGCTGATAGGTCCTTCCAATTGTTGCTCGACTGTAACAACTACTTGTTCTAGTACTATTCCTTGGCCTTCAATTTATTCAAACAGTAGATAGGTCACCTCCTGGCTCGGCTGGAGTTTCTGGGTGACTTCCATCACTCAGTTTTTTGTAGTAAGAATGAGTTGTTGGGTGGTGCATTTTTCCTAGGATCTCTTCATCCTCTTGATGGGTGACAGGAGCTTGAGTTGCGCCTGTACTGTATCTGCGTACTACTTTGCTTCCTGGAGTTGGGACTCCAATTTCTTCAACTATGGGTCTTCAGATAGTTGTTCATATATCTGCGTGCTTCTTCTACTTAATTTTTTGCATTCTACAACAAGTGTTTTAATTATCTCGAATGTGCTCTAAGCATTCAATTCTCTTTGGTCACGCACTTCTTGTGGGGTGCTTGGTATAGTTTGAAGCTCTAATTCCACGACCCTTTGTTGAAGCTACTGAATAACTTTAGCAAGATTCATCACTTGAAGTTCGAAGGGTTCTTCTCTCTTTTTTTCTAAGACAGTGACGGAACGGAATGATTAGTTAACTGCTTCTTCCATCCTGATCTGCTTCGCAAGTAGTTTCTCTTTATCCTTTTGGATCTTCACTCTATCTTCTTCAAATTTTGCTTGGAGAGCATCCTTCTCTTGTTGTGTGGCTCGACATTGTTCTATGATTTCCTCTTGTACTTTCTTTAAGGCCTGAGTAACCTGTGCTTTTTCTTCCTGTGCATGTCAAAGGTGTACTTCGACTGTATCAGCAATCTTGTGGAGTTGAACTGATTCTTCTCCCACTTTTTTTGTTCCTTCTGGCAAAGGTGCAGTAGAAATTGCGTGGCTAGACTAGAGTTCCTGCTACACTTCTTGGAGCCCAATTTCAATCCTGTTATATATCTACTCCTTCTTATATTATTGCTTTTATGTTATCTCTTCTATGGCTTCATTCATAGTTGCGAGGAGGAAACTGAAGTCATCTGGAGTAAGCATGGTCTGCATCTTATTTACAGTTTCTTTCAATTTCTTCCGGGAGGGAGACTTCAAAGGTGACCCTCTTCTCTTCTTCATAACTTCGACTTTGTCTTTCGGTCTCTGTTCAACTTCCTCTAGGTCTCTGCCATTACCTCCTTGAACTGGTGTGATGGAAGTTGTCCTTACAGATCTATTATCTACATCCTGAACCTCTTCAGGCTTCTTCGTCTTCTTTGTCTTATTGGGCCCAGGTGTGTCCTGTGCAGCTTCTGGGTTGTTGATGTTTGAAATTTCCATTGGATCTGCTGCAACAAGGAGGTACGCCGACCATTCCTTGTTGATCTCTTCTAGGTATTCTTTTGTCAGCTTATAATAGGACTGAATTTGTTCCTGGTGCTCATCGGCGCGTGGAGTTAAGTATATAAAGTGGTGGTCCGCGCTGAACTTTATCAGAGGTTGGAACCTTTGTAAATTGTTCAGGGTTATGCGAGGTTCACCCCCTATGGCTTCTTTCAATTGGTTATAATACATGTGGAAAACAACATTAGATTTCCATTGCTTGTTCATGTCGGTCGAGTACCACATTGTACTGAACTTCGCGGCTAGTGGCTCAAAGGGGTCGAGGTCCGAGAAGGTTGCGCCTTCCAGTAGCTCCCATGAAAAAAAAGAGATTAGTATTAGAAGCCAGCTAAAATGTAATTCATGCGCCTGATCCTGGGCTTCTCTGCAGTCAATCTCTAGCTGGTTTACTAGGTACTTCACCCAGTTCATCTGTAGTCCCTCTGTGCATTTTCCTGTGAGGTCAACTACGAAGCCTGATACTTGTGTAGGTCAATTCTTACATACCATATTTCCGGTGATCAGTTGACATGCGAGGTGCATTGCACCACTTTAGATAGAGACTACCTTGTAGCCTCGTGCACCCTTCTCGACATTGCCATAAGCTTCTTTAATCTTCTGTGAAAGAGCACGATCCACGATTTTTCCAGGGTAGTAATCCTGGGGATCAGAGCCCTGCATGCCAAGCCCGGTGATCCTATTGATTATCACTGGATAAATAGTTATGTGATGGTTTAACCACAGGTATCCTCCATGGTAACTTGCTAGCAACAATTTTACACAAGCATTCACCTCCCGGTGTCTGCCGAAGTGCGATATTTTCATAACGTTGAGCAAAGTAGACTGTACAAGGTTCATCATCCATTGTTGAGGGACAATATTTGAATTATTTCTCTTAGTTCTTGTCAAGTACTTATACGGGGCGAGCATGTTGTAAAATTTACGGTCCCCCAGGTTGAAGTCGCAAAACTTCAACGCTGTAACCTTGTCTTGATCTACACAATAGGTGCGTACTCCTTTCGGTAGATATGCAGTGACTAGGGTGTATTCAAAGTCTCTAGGGACACTGTCCCGGTTAATCTCACCACTCAGAGGGGGTATGTAAGATGGTAGGATGGATGGCACTAACTTCGCGTTGGCTATGTCGTCTTTATGCTTAGTTCTCCTTTCCGTGTCAGCTCGAGATGTTCCTACTCGAGTGGTCGATGGGGAGGCTTGAACTCCTCTCGTCGATGTTGCTTGGACTCCAATGGACATTCCTCTTTCCGACATGACTCTCTTAGTCATTAAATCGAGAAGGACCTCTGTGACAGATTCCTCAACTGTGGTGAGCTTGCCAGACATATGCACTCGGAAAAGATAATCGGGGCACGATGATCTCAGATACTGCACTAGGATGAACAATTTGCTTGCAATGATCACTGTATACAATCACTAGTTCTATAAGGTTCAAATTTTCAGTTGGAAAAAGTTTTCTTCGGGCACGGCAAGATGAGCTAAATAGGAAATTCGTCAACGGTCTTCTTTCAACAGGTATGAAGATTCCATTATCATAGATCTGTCTGTTATGGTGAGTTCCAACAGTCTGGCAGTGATCCTTTAATGATTTTCTATCTATTTGGGACGAAAGTCAAATGGGTATATCGGTCCAATGGCTAGATTGATTCGCCACGGCGAAATTCCATATGTCATTGTTCAGATATCTCGACGAAGTTCAATTCTTGTGATTTTTCCTTCTGCAATGTTCCACCTGGGATCTCTTGTAACTTTTTAATCTTCGCCTTTTTCTTACTTAATTTTCTAGCCTTATTCCTGGTAGTCTTCAACTCAGTCTTTCTTTTCCTGTTCTGATTCCTATCTTCTCTCAACATAGTCACTTCGCACTACTGAGATTCTTTCTTCAGATCCGAGGGTAATACTCCTTTAACATATGGATTAGGTATTTTAGTCTTCTGTGGTTCCTCTAATTCTCTTATAGCTTCGACGTCCAAGTCCCTGGTGTCCAATAGCTTAGATATGTTCTCTTGTTCTTCCATCAAGTAGGCGATCCTTCTAGTCATAAATTCCATGAGTTCTTGCTTCTTCTGTTCTAGGGCTTCCTTTTCTTCTTTTCTTCGGATCTAGTCTTCTTCAATCCAGATCTTGTCGAACAAAGCTGGAAATGGGGCACGGTCCTCAATAAATTTAATAACTTCGAATTCTTCCTCTGTCAAAGCTCCATGGGTACTCATAGCTATCTGGGTAATCCTGCCACATACAGTTACTATTTTTCCTTTAAACAACCCTATTTTTCCTAGTGAAGGAACCATAACAGACCTTCCTAGGGTTTCCCAAGTGCTTCCTGTCATAATGTTCATCTTTGTTTCCTCATCCAGAGCACAGTCAATGTCGAAGTCTCCTATTCTTACTTCAATTTTCTCCTTTTCTTTGAAGATCTATGACAAATTGGCATCTTTATGTTCATTCAGGGTTTCGTTCATTTTCAGTAACATAATCTCTAATTCTTTCTGGGGTTCTTCTATAATCTTAGTCTATTGATCTCCTTCAGGGTTTGCTTGCTCCATATTCATCTTTTCAAGTCTAGCAATCATTCTAGGGAAATCCAGTACTTCATGGTCCATAACCTTACAACAGAGGCAACTAGGTTTTCTCCCAGGGCATTCCTTAGCAAGATGTCTTGGTCTTCTGCAACTGTAACAAAGAGTTAATCCTCTCTTTCTCTTCAATGATCCCCAACTTTTCATATACTGCGCACTAGGATCATAATGGGTAGCCTGCAAAAAATTCTTTCTAGGATCCTGCATCCATTCTTTCTATGCATAGGTATAACATATCTTTCATTATTCTTATCAGATCTATTCATATCAAACGTTCTTTCATCTAACAATGCCCTAGTCTTCAAGCTAGGACAAAATCTATCAAGCATACCTAAATTCATGCTTCAAAAACAAAAATTTCCACTTATTGAGCACAAAGCTTCCAGATCTAAAAGCTTTCACTATTCTTACCTTTATCAGAGCACAAAGCTTATAGATCTTACCTCTTTTCTTCAGATCTGGCTTCTTTTCTTCAGCACAAAGCTTCGTAGGTCGAGTAGAGTATTGTGCATCAGAGCGACAGATCTATGCACAGAGTTTCCACAAGTTCAGGATGAATCTTTGCACAAATCTTCTTCTTCCTTAGTTCCCATCAATCACAGTTTCAGGTCCCAGCAACAGAACCATTTGTTTGCACAAGGGCAGCCCCCAGGGTTCAATGCTACAACAACGCACCAATAAAACCCTAACTACCAACCCTTTCAGCAACACCTGCGAAGCAAATGAAGTCTCACCCGAGGTAGAGGCAAGGGTGTTTGCAAGACTCAGGTGTCTGGAACCTTAGCTAGGATACAGATATGTGATTACACACTTAACAAAGAACTTAGCATCAATAGTTCACCTAGAATTAACCCTTATCTCACTCCACAGATAACACAAAGCATTGCAGTATATACTTAGATCTAAGATTATTCAACACTTAGCAGCATACAACAAACTGAATCTTGTAGACCAAGCACTTAGAAACTTCATACACATCAAATCTATCATCTATACACATCTAATAAGCACAAAGCATAAGTAAATCTATCTAAACATGTCATATCACTTAGCAAGAGAGGGAAAACACATGTAAGTAACAACACAAAGCATGAAACACAGATTTACGTGGTTCACCCCCACCCTGGGGCTACATCCACCAACTCTTCTTCTCTATTATTGTTGTACAATCGGTTATAAGCACAGAGCCTCAAAACCTACTCTGCGTAGGACAAGGGATCTGCGCAGCTTGCTATATCCTCCTTCCCCAAGTAGCTCTAAGCATAAATCCTTCTTACAATCCGTGTACTTAGCACTTACAATACTTGGACTCAGCTCTACAAGTATATCACACAGATCATCTCTTAGCACTAAGACACTTCTCAAGTGTCCTCAAAAAGGTTCCTTCTTACATAGCCTAGACTTCTACTTATACATTACAAAAAGGGGCCTAAACATGGGTAAACCCATGGGCCGACATCCCGGTCCCGTTACATTATCCCCAAAAACCCAAAAAGGGGGTCTAGCTTCCACAATCTTCGCTTCGCCTTGTGCTCCATCTTTGATAGGCTGTCGAAGTCCCAAAAACGGTTAAATATGACCAAGTGTTCCTCAAAACTTGGTCAGGAGCCAACAAGGACTTGGGAAGACCACTAATAATAAAGAAAAAGGTCTTGTTTTATACATGGGGTTCCAAACTGCTCAATCGAGAAACATCCATACCCTCACTATTCTTGGAGACTTTGAAATAGTAATAAGGGATATACTTGGACACTCAACCTATACAAGCCAAATATCTAGTGGCCTCCACTCTCGAATTAAAACCATGAAACATCAATTTACCAAGATCCATTTCTTCCATATCATTCACTCTTATAATCAGGACATTGATCGCTTAGCTAAATCAGCAAAGACTCTATCACAGGGTCAACTCTTCTTCAACCAAGATATTTCTCATGCTTGTCTCCCTTAATTATTTCCATCTTAGATGGTTTCCCTACACAACTATGGACCTATCNCCCATCCTCACAACCATGTGCCCTCCCTCTTCCTCCCCATGCCATCTCCTCCACTTCTCGTTCCTCTTCTTAACTTCTCAAAGTCTCTAACGTACTCTATGACGCCCCTCCCATATTACATAGCGTCACCTCCTCTGCTCTTCTCTGTGAGATATCTCGTCAACTCATGGGAATTTCAAGCCCACTATTCCATCAAGTGTGTATAGATGCTCCCCCTCCCGCAATTATGGTTAATGCTACATCCCCATTTTGGTATCATTCTTCATTTCTACAGTGAAATCCAAGAAAACTTGCTACAATTCCCTCTCACCATCATGTGGCGGAGATCCAGATTCCCCTGCACTTTCTCATCTTGCATCTTAGAGGAATTAAGGGAACAATTTTTCACTTTGCATATGGGTGTCAGGCACACAGAAGAACGAACGAAATCTCATCTTAGGGAATTACAGAGGGAAAACCAGGTGCTGCGGGAAGAAGTAGCCAATTTGTAGGGTCAATTAAACCAACAAGAACTCAGGCATAATCAAGATCTTGCATTTTTTCTTCGCAGGATCAACAAGAATACTAGGCAAATTGGATAAATGGCATAACAAATGGTAAATCGTCCCCAACATCCAACGTTCTCCAACAATTCAGTAGGCTCAAGGCTCCCCTCAACCTTCCACTCAGCAGAAATCAACAAGCACCCTCTGGTACCTCTAGCTCCACCAATGGTTCCAGTCTGGCCAAACCCGAGAGAAGGAATTCATCATCTAGATGCTAATCCAACAACATATCCAACAAATTTCCAGGAGGACCCAACAACTTTTCAAAACTTTTAAACAAGTTTTTTTGGTGAATTGCAAATTTTTTCTACTTTTGTTTACTTATGTAGCCATTTTTACATGGAAAATTAATAGTTCCTATTGGATTGGTTTCACCAGCATAATTATAATACAACAGTCAGTTAGTTCTCTAGGAGAATAACATAGAATCCATTACTTTGCTAAATGTAATATGAGGAATTTCAAATCTCTTTTTTAATACAAAATTCCAACCGTTTATGTTAAAACAAAGATAGGATGACGGGGAATAAAAGGGTTCACAAACTTTGTGATTATTTATGTTTTCAACCTTTTTTAATATTTCATGTTTGTCGTGATATTTATATTTAAACAATTGATTTACACTTTTCCATGGATGTCTTCTAATAGGTGATAACATACAAAGAAGATCCAACCCATGAATTGATAAACATTGGGTTAAGTATGGGTTGTGAGTATATGTTGAAGTATGAAAGTTTAATTGAACAATTTGAAAGTATCTATGTTGTTTAACTTCTCTTGTTTTATAATTAATGAAACAACAAGAAAACTTTGTATTGATTATATCCATTATTCTTTGTCATGTCATATTAAGCATGTATGAAATAAAGTATGGAATGCAGCCAACAGAGGAGATATTGAGAGAATCCATGAAGCATGGCTTCGAAAGAATATGTATTGTTTACGAAAGACTTGGTGTAAGGTACATGTTTTTTTTATTTACGTAATCATGTATATTTTACTATATATAAGTGTAGATATACTTATTACAATTTATTTAAGTGTTTGTAGATGGAAGATGAAGGGGTGGAACATAAACAAAAATATGATCAAGAAAACATTAGGTTAAAAACTCAAAGTACAATATCGTCTACAGATAATGAAGAAATGAGGCATGCATGCAACTCGAGTGATAGCAACATTTCAACTACATATTGGTTCAATTTTTATTATTGTGGACCTTTACCTTGTCCCTTTTTGTATGACAATGGGTCTCTTATTCATATATAATAAAATGGGTTTCTTACTTTATTTCATTGTCGAATGTTATAAAATGTTGCATTGTTGAATAATTAATATGTGGATGATTTACAGTGTTACAAATAAGAGAGGTGTAATTCATTGGATAACACATTAATACAATCATTATATCGAAATGGAATAAAAAAAATATAAAACAATATTATTATAAAAGGAAATGATTTTGAAATAATTAATTGAAAATTTGTAAAATAAACAATTAATTAAAATATATACATATCCGTAAACAATATAACGTACAATAATATTTATTGTTTCAAAATTGTATGGTGCCCATGTTTAAAATATACATTGGGGCACTACATATAATGTACGCAATGGTGCGTTACATTTATTATATATTGGGGCTCTAATATAATTTGCGCACCAGTGTCTTTAGTATAATATATGCATCGATGCTTAGTAAAAATAATGGTGTGGACATCTCACCTTGGATATTTGAAATTTCACTACCCTTTGGTTCACATGGTAAAATGGACACTGGTACATACTAATTATACAAACACTAGGGCACACACTATAGTAAACACATTAGGTCTCAATATAACTTAATTGCGTTTGTGATCACTATATTGTGAACACATTGTTGCTCACTATAACGAAAATGCACCAGTGTGTACAAAAACTAAAAAGCTTTGATGCTTTATACACAAACAAGGGGGAACTAGTGCGTCGAATTTATAAGAGCATCAATGCTCTACATATGAAAAAAGAGGTGATACAGGTGCACAATAATTATATTAATGCATCAGGGATTTTTTGTTATATTAACACACCAAGGAAATTGTATTATATTAATGCATTGGGGCGGGTTTGTCAAAACTGCACCAGTGCATTTTGACAATAAAAACACCAAAAAAAAAAAAAAAACCTCTGATACAACCTTCTCTCACCCAATTTTTTCAAGTTATATGGAACATCCATTAAAACCTCCACTAAATCCTTCGCAACCAATAGAGGAGGTTGTAGTGGAGGTTTTTAAAAACTTTTGCCAAATTTTGTAATGCTAAAAACTTCCGCAAAAACATCTGGTAGAAGTTGTTCTTCTTGTAGTGAAACATACCATTCAACACATTGAACGCACAACTTGTATTTATCTTATGTGTCTACACCCACAACAATGGTGGTTCACTCTTTCACAAATGTAAACTCAATTTCTCAACAATTCTTTCTCTTGTTGGCATCTCCCTCTGACAACAAAGGATCATCTAAATGGCACACAAATCCTCACATTAATCAATGGCTATATCACTCCATATAAGCTTCGATCACTCTCATGACTATTGTGTACTCTTCTCACATAACACCTCTTCATCACAACCTCTCATGCCAAGATTCGATACCAAAACTTAAATTAAACACACACAACAAATGGAACTATGTGGAGAAAGTATTACTTCTCTATTTCATATGTTGAATAGGGATATAAATGCATATCTATAGGATTTCTAGAGATCAAATACCTATCTAACTGAGTGTTCTTCCTACCACTTATCTAACAGACTATGTGAATGATTTGTCTACACTCTGTGAAGTTGCATTGGGTAACTTTTCATTCCTCAAGTGGATGAATTGACCAAGATGGTGAAGTCCTTAACTACAGAAATGGAGAAGATGAAATCTAAGGGGAAGCAGACATACAGAAATCCCCAAAACATTGATAATAGAGGAAACTTCAGGAGGCCGAATAACAATGTCCCTCAGATGATTCCAAGGGAGAAAATGAACAAAGATAGAGATGATCAGAGGATCCAAACCCCTCTCCAAAATAACCTTGTTGCTGATGAGGAAGGAGAGGAGATAGATGAGCTTGGTCTTGAAAACCATTGTTTTGGATACACCTCCCCTTTTCCCCATTTGACTCAATATGCATATGAAGAATCCCTTATGAACAGTCAAATAAATGAATTGAGTAAGGGGGAGAAAGACAATAATAGCAGTCCCAACAAATATAATCTCAGATTGAAGAAGAAAGAAGGGAAGACTGACATTCCTGATCAGCCTCTCATAGAAAAGAAACTTGCTAAGCCTGCAGTGAATATCACCAAAGAAAAGAAAGCTTAGAATCTCTTTCCAATAGTCAAAGACCCTTCCCCTGAGGTAAGGGAAATTCAGAAGCCTCTTTCCTCCTTTAGTTTTGAGCATGAAATTCAAAAGATCAGAATCCCTGTCCCCCTTTAAGAGCTAGTCAAGCATGAATATTTCAAAAAATCCCTCTCTAAGTTGTTACATCCTAAGCCACATTGCCATTCCACAAATTCAGTAAACCTCCAAGATGAAAATCCAACAGTCATCCTAGGCCCTATGGTAGAATATAGATATGATTCATCCCCTCCCTTCTACACATCCCTAGATATACATGATAAGGTGCTGCATAATTGTCTGATGGATTCTAGTGCATCCCATAACCTCATGCCCAAAATAGTCATGGAAGAATTGGGACTGGAAGTCACAAAGTCCTATCATGATTTGTACTCTTTTGATTCAAGGAGGGTGCAATGTCTTGGAGTCATCAATGACCTGGTGGTGTCCTTATTTCAACTTCCCATGAAGAGTGTGGTCATGGACATTGTAGTAGTTGATGTTCCCCCCAAGTTTGGCATGTTGTTGTCAAGATCTTGGATTAAAAATCTTGGAGGGACATTAAAGATGGACCTCACATATGCCACCATTCCAGTATTTGGAGGGGAACACAGAAGATTGTATAGAGAAGCTCAGCTGGCCTACATTGTTAGTGATGAAGAAGACCCCACCAACCATCCTATATTTTCACTTGACACTGAGTTGGGGTCTAGTTTATTGCAGCTCACTGATAATCCTGAAGCCCCTCTTAAAATAAGAAAGCAACCCATTTCTTATCATGAACTACCTCCTCCAACTACCTCTGTGTGGAAAATGTTCTTCGACGGAGCCTCTTCTAGTGAAGGTGTTGGTGCTGGAGTGGTTTTTGTGCCACCTTGTCAGGAAACCATATCCCTGTCATACAAGCTAGAATTTGAAACTACCAATAATGTGGCAGAATATGAAGCTCTTGCTTTAGGTTTAAGGGCTGCGAAAGAAATGGGAATTGAAGAGGTATCAGTGTTTGAAGATGCTGAGTTGATAATCCAGCAGGTCAGAAATTCTTATCGAGCTAAACATCCTTGACTCAGAAATTACAAAAATGAGGTGTGGGACCTAATTGATAATTTCTTCTCAGCTTTCAACATTTCTTTTATTCCAAGAGAGGAAAATACTTTGGTTAATTCATTAGCTATCTCAGCTAGCCAGTTTAGGATCCCTCTACCACCTAAGATCAAATATGATGTTGAGATAAGATATAGGCAATCTATACTGGACAATATCAAGAATTGGAAGGTATTCGAGGATGATCTTGAAATCAGAAAATTTCTTGAGTTTGTTGATGAGTTCTCTGCATTGCACATTGATCAGGATCCTAATCCCAAAGGTGACCCTCACCCTGATATTTTTTTAAATAAAATTGCTAATCACCATATTGTTCAATTTCCTAGCAATCACATTCCAAAGGGACTAGTTCCTTTAGAAAGATTGTTCGATGGGAATGATGTGGCAGTAAAGGGTAAGGTTTCAAATGAGGATGTTGATGTAACAAAGTGAAATATTGGCACAGAGGAGCACCCTAAATTCGTCAAGTTGTCAAGTATCATGTCAAGGGACCAGAGAGCCGAGTATGCTGAGTTATTAAAAGAATTTTTTGATGTCTTCACTTAGACCTATGAAGATCTCAAGACATATGACACAGTTGTCATTGAACATAAGATCCCACTGAAAGAAGAGGCTAAGACATTCAGGAAGAAGCTAAGGAAGATTAATCCGATGTTGCTTCCTTTCATGGAGAAAGAAGTAAAGAAGTTGTTGGATGCTCAAATCATAGTCCCTTTGAGATATTCCGAGTGGGTGGCTAATCTGGTGCCAGTAAGAAAAAAGAGTGGAGAAATCAAACTTTTTGTCGATTTTAGGAACTTGAACAGAAGCTCAAGAAAGGACAATTACCCCCTATCTAATATGGAACACATATTGCAGAGGGTAACTGGTGCATCCAGGATATCCATGATTGATGTCTTTTCTGGCTACAATCAAATATCAGTTATGTCTGAGGATAGAGAAAAAACAACCTTCACCAATCCTTGGGGCACATTCATGTATGCCAAAATGCCCTTTCGATTGATGAATGCAGGGGCAACATTTCAACGAGCCATTGACATAGCCTTCATTGGGGGAAAATATCAGTTTGTAGTGATCTATTTGGATGACATCACAGTCTTCTCCAGATATGATGAAGAGCACTACTATCACTTGAGGAAGGTTTTCTTGAAATGCAGAAGGTTTGGCCTTTTCTTAAACCCCAAGAAGTCATTGTTTGCCATGAAGAAATGAAATTTGCTAGGCCACATAGTATCTATTGAAGGATTTAGGATCGATCCCACCAGAGTCGAAGTGATCCAAACCTTGTCACTCCCAAGATCCAAAAAAGAAGTCTAGTCTTTCCTAGGAAAAATCAATTTTCTGAGGAGGTTTGTTTCCAACTTTGCTGAAATGGTAAAGCATATCACAACCATGCTCTTGAAAGGAAATGAAGTAAAATGGACTGTTGAGCCCAGAGAATCCTTCAACCAAATTAAAATGGCATTGACTGAGGCACCTATGCTAATCAGTCCTGATTATTCGAAGGATTTTCTTATTTTCTCATTTTGCTTCATTTGATATTGTGGCAGTTGTTTTATTGCAGAAAAATATGGAAGGGTTGGAGCAACCCATTTTATTTTTCAGTCGGGCATTGAGAGATGCAGAAATCAAGTATGACATCATGGAGAAGCAAGCCTATGCCCTGGTGAAAGATCTCAAAGCTTTCAGA
>SNQJ01S0046877.1:0-18375 GCA_010110895.2 Picea sitchensis
TAGATATTGGGGCTAAATTAATCCACAAGAGAGGGGAGGGTCTAGGAGAATGTCTAAGAGGGGTCCAAGGGGGAATTACCCATGTTTATTAATTCCACCCACATTCCTGAATTTTATTATCATTATGTATTAAACTTCTTTTTTTTTATTGAGTGTCCCCAAAACCAATCACTAAATACATGTAAGAGGGTGGGTGTGAGAAGTCACATCCCATAGTTGTTGGAAGCATGGGGGATGAGTACAATCATCTTGGGGAAGTGCGTGAATCAGACAAGCAAGGCAAAGGAAGGAAATTTATATGGGAAGGGACACAATTTTAGATAGTCAATGTTTTTGAATGAACAACAAGTAGAGAGAATAAAAGAGAGCTTGGAGCTGGAGAATCCATGGAGGGTGAATTTGGAGCATGATGGAGTGAATTCTGGAGCATATTTGGAGCAGAAGACTGAAGAGCCATTTTTTCGAGCATGAAGAGTGAACTCCTGTGTGAGTTTCACAGTAAAAAATTTGTTTGTTGGTATTTTTTCTGGCAGTGAGTTCCCAACAAAGAGATTTTAGTTACCTGTGCTAGCGAGAACTTCTTAAATGAATGGGACACCCGAGGGACTAATATCAATGAAGGGGTACATTCCTTGGTTTAGGTAGGTCCAGAGGAAGAGAGCTGGTGGAAAAATCGAGATAATTGTAGGAGAATACCAGTGAGTGTGGGATTTCTAAGTTGAGTGAACAATGAGATACCCCTCTTTTGTGGATTACTAGCCCCAAGTCAAGGGTGAATTGTTGTTGATATTTAGAAGAAAAAGTCTATGGTTGGGTGGAATGTCTGTCCCAAGCAACTGGTTACACAACTAGATTAAAAGATAAGTGTTTTTTTTATTGTTGTTGTGTTGTATTATGTGTTTAATTGTTGTGTTTTTAGTCTCAGTATGAAATGGATTATATGTCATTGTAATGAGTAATTAGTTGCATTCATGTTTATTTTAGAATGTTGTAGATGCATCAAATTAATGGTGTCAAAAAGTAGGTAAATATGGTTGTAATTCATAGCTGGAAGCTACAAGAATTTAGTTATCATACATTTTTAGTTTTTATGAGTTTTTCTGCATGTAATGGACCTCAACTAGGTTGGGGGATGTTACATTATAGTATCAGGTCTTCTGTTTCAAACATTGGACCCGTATGGGCCAAGAACTAGTGTGAATTGGGAAAATTTGATGTTACTTATTTCAGTCTGTGAAAATTTGTGGAAAAACGATAAAAACAAGTAGAGAGAAATCCCCAAATTCGTGAGCAATGTTCGATTTTAAAGCACTGAAAACTGTCTAAGAGGTTTAATCGAGTCAATATACAAAGTTAAAATTCAACCTAGAAGGTCGAAAATTGTGTTTTAATGGCCGCTATAGAACTGGGAAGAGTTCAGTGAATCGCCGATCGAGATTGCATTCAATCTCGAGATCAACAACCTAGATTCACTTTTGTTGGAATACTAAGAGGGGCGGGTGAATTAGTATGAGCACTTTTACCACTTTTAACCACAATATATAAAATTCAATATTATTAGCAGTATGTCATCAATATATCATGAGCATATAAATATAAGCAACATCACATCAACAACATCACATTAAATACACAATACACCATAATTTGCGTGGAAACCCAAATGGGAGAAAACCATGGAATGATTTCTTATATATAAAAGAATACATTCATTGGAAGCACCAACTTCCCAATTCTCCACCTGCAACTAGAAGGAGGATACAACCACCTATTTACAAGATCTAACCTGAAGGAAGCTACAACTCCATGAATTCTTTGTCTCCAACCAGAAGGAGGATGCAACCCCCTGATTCTCAAGCTCCAACCTGAAGGAAGCTACAACCCCCTAATTCTCAAATTGAAACTGAAGGAAGCTCCAACTCCCCAAGTTCTCTGACACTAACCGGAAGGAGGCTGCAACCCCCTTTCCTTTCTCCATCTTTTTTCCCTGAAATATAAGTGTAGACCAAACTGTCACTACCACAATTACTTCCACTATCACTGCCACTGCCAATGTCAGTGTCACATCAACCTATAATCTGTCAGCCTATCACTATCATTGCCACTGTCACATCAACCTGTCACTGACACTGCCACTATCGCATCAACCTATCATTGTCAATCTGCCACATCAACTTGTCACTGTATCCAAGTTGTCACATCAATCTGTCACTCTCAACTTGTCACATCAACTTGTCACTATCAGGGATACTCAACATCAACAAAACCATATCCTATCACATGTATACCATGACCAAACCATGTACATCAACCTATATCAACCATGCATCACTCATGCACCAACACCTATACCAAACCATGCACCAAATTCTATACCAAACTGTGCATCAAGCATGCACCAAAACCTGTACCAAACTATGCATCAAATCCTGTACCAAACTGTGCATCAAAAATGCACCAACACCTGTACCATACCATGTATCAACCATGTACATCAACTATGTATATCAACACCTTTACCAATCATGTACATCAACCATCAACACCTGTACCATACAATGTACCAAGCCTGTACCATACCATGTATCAACCATGTACCCTCTCATGCATCGACCATATACCATATCATAAGATATCATCAATGAAGTACCTCAAGCATAACCAAGATAACCACAATACCAAGATACCAAAATAAACAATATGTGCTTCTAATCACCAAGGTGTACCTCAACATGTATTAACATCACCAAGATTTGTACCTCATACATGTACCGAGAATATACCTCATACCATGCACCAAAGATGTGCCTCAACCATATACCAATGCCTTAACAAGATACCAAAGGCATAACCATCACATCATCAACAAGTAACCAAGATGTATCTCAAACCATATGCCTCAAGCATGTGCCAACATCCATAAACCATGTACCAGGAGATACCATCAATGATGTGTCATATCACTCATACACCATACAACAAATGATATGCCGAGTATCCAAGATGTGCCTCTAGCAATGTATCATGGCATCACCAAGGTGTACCATGCACAATCACTACATTGAAATGACTCAAATATGTACCAACACAAGAGTTACCTCAACCATGCACCAACATCATCCCGAATTGTACCTCATTCAAGTGCCAACACCTTGAATCTAAGGCATGCCTCAATCATGTGCCAATGTCTCAACAACATACCAACCATGTATCAAGCATGCACCATAACCATAACACGTAATTATCAAATCAAACACATAATCATACCTATAACCTATAGATGATATGATTTATCATATATCACAGAAATAAACTAACCTAGGAATGAACAACATGGCACAATCATCTCCCTTCACTTTTGTCTTGTCCTCATGGGACAAAGACTTCCTGTCACACAGGTCCTCGTGTGATGAGCACTATGCAACCTGCGGGGATGCTACACGGGACACTAGTAGTTTGACTTGTGGGGGTCAACCAAACTAGGGTTTCTTCATAAATTTTTCCTCTACTTTGCAACCCTGAAACTCTCGCACTTCTCACTTGTCACTACCTCAGATTTCACTCTCGCAAACTAGACAAAAGATCACGTGCTCACAAGATAGTTATTCAATGAATGTGTATGTGAATGTACTTGTAAATGAATCTTTGAGGTGTATTTATACTTTTACTAGGTAACCTCTTTCCTTAATCTTAGGGGATTCTTGACTTTTCTTGTTGCAACTACTTTATCTTTTCATTAAAAACTTGTAACCAACTAGGGGCTTCTTGACCATTCTTTGGGGCTTCTAACTTCACAAGGCCATAACTCCTCAACCATGAGGAACCATGTGGTGCACCACCAATCACTGGAAACAAAATGACGAGGACTATCCATTCATGAGTGTGTTACATACATTTGCATTGTCCTTCATGTCCTTATTACTTGATCAACTTTTGGTCTCCTGACCACACTTCCAGGGCATCGTGTAAACTTCAACAAATGAACCCATCACATCTGTTGACATCAACTACTCTTGTTGACATCAATGACAACTAACTCACCATCAATATCGATCACATCTTTGGGGTATCTTGAATGCTTGAAGGGTTGACATCAATGACAACCAACTTTCCAACAACTTTAATAAATTTAACATTTATAAGGTTTTTTGGAGTTGGCAAGGTTGAGGAAATCAATGCGCAAGATTCAATTTTGGCAATTGGAAGAATGAAATAGATCGATGGCCTGTATTCATTTTTGGCCATTGATAAGTTGGAGAATATCAATGACTAGGATTTGTTTTTAACGTTTACAAAGGAAGAGTATCGACGATCATGATTCATTTACAAGGGTTGGGTAGTTGGAGCCGATCGACAGTCAGGATTTTCTTTTGGAGCTTGGAAAATAGAGAAAATCGACGATCGAGACTCATTGGAAAAGTTGGGAAAATTTTGATGGATTAATGATTAGTATCATTTCAAATGGAAGATCAACGACCTAGATTTATTCTAGTTTTGTTCAAAAAAATTCTAGGTGTTGGAGTTGGCCAAGAGAAATTGCCGACAATTGATTATCAAGTCAGTCGACTTGGCAAAGAGTTTTAATCAATAATGAAATTCACCAATGACCAATGGTCAAGTGTTTATTGATTTAACTAAGTGTTTAGATCAAGCAAGAGAAAGTGTTGATCTTAGATGGATGATGGTCGGGTGTCAGTTGATTTGGTGAGGTGTTCGGGCCATCTAAGAGAAGTTTTCGATGACTGATGAAGGAAATATGGTGATAATGTGTCATGCCACATCAACATCCATGTGTCATTCCACATAGTTCCATGTTAGAGTCTATGTGTCATGCCACGTCATTATCCACATTTCATGCCACATAAGCCATAGTGCCACATTAGAGTCTACATGTCAGGCCACGTCATCATCCATGTGTCATGTCACATTAGCATATTCATTAGTTAAGAGGAATGGATGATGGTCAGGTCTGTAGAACTGATAGAGTGTTTCATCCGATAAAGAGAACCATTGATGGACGATGGTTGGGTTAGTGTAACACCCTGTTTTATCCCAAGACTGTAATTATGCTAAGAGTTCATAGAATTATGTTTATAAAGCATGTAATCATGTTTTAATTAATAAAAACACCAAAAAATTGATTGAGAGGGAAAAACCTTGAAATTATTGACCATGATACACAAGTGGGAATGGATGAAACATGGATTTATTATGTGGTTGAGTAAGGTGGAGCTGAGTTGTTTTTATGAAGAAAACAAGAATCTTGTTTAACCAACTAATTTATGCTTTCTAAGCATAAACTCATACCTTCGAGTGTACTAGATATGAATGAGCCACATGACTAGTTATGGAAGGTTAGGGAAGTAGTTGAGGTAATTAATGGTTGTTGACGGATTGATATTTTGGAGAAGTGAAGATCCAATTGAATGACCTAACAACAGGACATCATTGTTGCCCCTTCAGAATGGGAACTCCGAGTTCCAGGTTGTGTCTGCAAGAAATCCATTGGAACCCGAAGGAAGTTGGTGAAGGAAGAGATCAAAGATGGAAAAATACCACCAGAGATCACATGTGAAAGATCAATGATACTAGACACTCAACAAGAAGAGCATGGTATGAGAGACAGGAGAAAGGAACACACACACATAAGTTGAGAAAGAGAAAATTTGAACCAGAATCATGAGCAACAGACTCACAAAAAAAAAGGGTGTAGTTAACAGAGATGCTCATGGGCACAGATTGAAGAAGAGAATAAAATAGGAAGCTTATCCAATTTTAGATTGATCACCCTGAAGAGAGAAGACCCAAATCCAGACTGGAGAAAAAGGGCCATAGCTTGGTGCTTACTGGATAGAAATCGACACTCGTAAGGGGAGGTCACCAAGGGACTGTTTAGCAGAGAAGGGACTCCCTTTTACAGAGGAAATCCAGCTGAGAAACCACCTGATAAACCTGTATGGTTCCTGAGATCAGTCGGAAGGGGGAAACTTTTGCGATTGTTAGTGGAGGAAGGAGAGCAACCTTCTTGGATCATATGAGTTGGAAACTAGATGAATCGTTCCCCTTGCAGTATCATGGCTTGGCATGGGGATGACATACTGTAGGAAGGCACTCTATAGTATGGCCTAAGGTTGGGATGAAATGCATCCTCTCTCAATCAATTGGTATTGGCAATTTCCGTGATCAGATACGTGTATAACTTGACTTGTTAAATTGTGTATGAATGATGTATGTATGTAGTTGTATGATATAGCGGGAAATGTAAATGCTTGCGAATGATAAAAAGGAACCTCTGAATGATTGGGATGAGCTAACGTTGCCAATGTTTATCCTTTGAAATTGTGATCTCATTCAAGTGTGGATAGTGGTGTCCCTAGGAACCTTGTGGCCTTATAGGAAAGTTTGTAGGACATGGACAAAAACATCATTTAACCAATGGTGTGCAGGGATGATTTTAACGATGGAAAAATATTTTAAAATGTAGAAACCTTGGCGAATATTAATAATCCTTCATATTCCAACTATAAAATATTTGGTGATATTTTTGTAAAACTATTCAAATTTCTAAGGATTTTATATAGTTTGTATAAAATTTTAGCGATCTTTAAGGTAAAATAATTTTATCCTATAGAATTTGGGCAAATCAGTTTTAGAATAGCGGATATTTTTTGGTGAAAAACCATGGAAAATTAGCCCATGAGCTAAATTTAGCCCCTAAAATCATCCTTGGTGGTGTGGGTGTCATGTTGGCTGAAGAGATCCCTATGAGTAATATAGGACCCCGAGTCTTGAGATAGTGGTGATATTTATGTGGAAAGCTTGGAAGATATGTAAGATCTTCCCTTTTGTATTCGAGTAACCAGTGATGATCTTAGAGTGTTTTCAGACTCTTGAAGGCATGGACTGAACCATGAAAAACTCTAAAATTTGACTAAGTCCCCAATTTTGAGCATTATCTAATGGAAAAATGCAGAGTTAAGTTGGGAAGGTTTATAGCTGTTGATTTGATAGGGTGAGTAAATCTCAACCCTTCCTCGAGAAGGCATCATCATTTTGAATGAATGAGTTCCGTGACTTGCATAAAGTCTGACGACAACAATGAAATCCTTAATATGGAACAAGGACCGTCGTTCTATCGGGAAGGTCCATCGATGATATATGGACTATTGATACGATATGCATCATCATCGGGGAATATAGAGAGTTCTTGAAGTGAGAGTTGAGTTAGAGAAGATTTGGTGATGATAAAGGCATGAGGATTGATGAGGGTCATCAATGAGTGCATAGGCGAGAGTTAATCTCCACCATGGACCTTTAGAAAGTCCTAATTGAGTGATAAGAGGAAATGATGATGTCATAATGATGTGTCTTGCCAATTCAACATCCAATGTATCCTAGGGGTGACATGTGTCACTAGGGTAGTGGTTGATAGACATGAATGGTCCCTGACAGAGTTAGAAGCCCAAAAGGTGTCATTTGTAACCTAGATCCTTAGATCTAGATGTTGGTGGATATCAATTGTTTGTTGGAATATTAAGAGATTGGATTATGGAGTGTGGATGGGAGAGAGTGTTAATGAAGAAGAGGTCATAAGACTGAGTGATAGCCATTGATCGATGATTAGACATGGAAAAATCTCAGTCGTGGATCCTTGTGGGTCCCCTTCGTGCACTGTGAGAAAAGTTGAAGACTTAGATGTTAATTGGGGTGCAAGTTGGAGACCCCAACGCAATCAAATCCATTGAAGGCCAGTCCTGAAATCCATTGTATTTGTGAAGGGTCTGATGGGTGGGTTGTCATTGAAGCATCCAAGGTTGAATGTCAGTGCTCCAAAGGTGTGAAGCCCTAACACTGAAGAATGGCTTGAGAGGTTAGAAACCCTAAAACGATGAATTCGTCCAATTCCACTTGGCACCATGTTAGTACCACATTGGATGGTATGAGTGGAAGGAAGCCACGTGGTAGTGAGGTGGATTTTGATCATGAGAGTCTAGATACTTTGGGAGGCGATATCTTCATATCCAAAGATCGAATTGAAGCCTATTTATAATCGATGGAAATATCTCGATGAGTAGAATCTATCTATAGTCCTTAGGATAAGATCTGAATTGAGTAAGGAGAAAAAAATATTAACATCACACCAACCTAAGAGAAGGTTAGGAGGTCGAGAGTCTTACAGAGTGGTATGAGATAAGAGTTCAAACTATAGGCTTGGATGGGTCACTAAGTCCACTTAAAATCCGTTTAAGAAAATTCTAAATGTTGTTTAACATGCACAATTTAAAATGGTAGTGAAATTACTAATAACAGTTGTTGTTTCAACACAAAGAACGTATTGAAAGGCAACAAAGGTGATTGGTACAACATAGTATGGATGACACCTCACACCTTAGAGATGACAAATCCGATGGAAAAAGGGATAGAGAAACCCCTCTAGATTTGATGGCCACTATAAGAAGTATGAATGAAGACAACGAGAGGCTTATGATATGCCAAGATGAACATGCAGAGTTGAATGCAGTAGTACTGCAGAGATTGTCTGAAATCTGTAGACATCACAACAAGGCCCTAATAATGCATATTTGTAACAATCAGAGAGGTTGGAAACCCCCTCAGATGCCTAGAAGCATGGATTGACTCACAATGATGTGGGAAGGAGTTCTTTCAGAAAGAGGCATCGGGATTCCAAGAAGAGTAGGTCAGGTGGAAGTGTTTCCACAAGGTCATCTAGCAGAAATATTACTTTAGTATATTTGTCTAGTAGTGGCATGGAGTCAAGTGCACCAAAGAATAATAATAGGGAGAATTCTCATATTTCTTTGACTGAGTAATTCAAGAAGGATAAGCCTCCTACCTTTGATGGAGATATCAAGAAGGGAGAAGAAGTTGAAGCATGGCTATTTGGTTTGAAGAAGTACTTTTGGGTACACAATTACTCCAAAAATTCCAAGGCAAGGATTTCCATATTTAACCCAAATGGAGGAGCTTCCATTTTGTGGGGAGGCCTCAAGGAAATAAAGGTACCGAAGGAAAGAAAACTAACATGGAAACATTTTGAGAAATACTTACCTATCAGACAAGTATTATGATGACAAAGTCAAGGAATTCCATGAGAACAAGTTGGGTCAACTTACTATGGGTGCATACACCAAAAGGCTTATGGAGATGTTGTGGTATATCTCTTACCTCAAGGATGAGAAGGTGAGAGTACATTGTTTTCTCAGTGGGTCACCACAGTCCTACATGATCAAATCGAGTACGGAAAACCGAAGACATTGGAGGACTCTATTCGAAAGGCTAAGTGTTGTTATGACCAGTCCAAGCATAAGAAACAACCTTCAAAGGACTCGAAGAGGAAGGACAAGAGTGGATTCCAGAAGAAGGGATTCAAGTCATTCCTCTACAATAATTCTAGAAAAGGTGAAAAACCAGGTTAACCAAGCAAGAGTGTGCATTGGAAAAATTCTCCGTCTCAAAGTGGAAATAGACCAGTGGAGCAAGCAAGAAAAAGAGTAGAGGAGCCCAAGAAATGACCTTTACAATGTTGGGGATGTGGAGAACCACACATGTTGATGGATTGTCCCCATATTCAACATGACAATAGGAAAGTGCATAATATGTAGGAGTTAGCTACAGTCAACAATGTAGATAGAAGTGTGTCAAGAATTTATGTAGCAATAGAGAATTTGCAAGAAGATAACCAAGCCACTATGGTGGAATTGGAAGGCATTATTGTCAATCAACTAGTTTCTATTTTAATTGACCCAGGATCTAACCTTAGTTATATTTTACCTCGGGTTGTTGAAGTATGTTCATTACAGAGAAAGAAACATGCAAGATCATGGTGGGTTCAGTTAGCCACCAGAACAAAGAGGAGAGTGGTTGAGTTGGTTGAAGCATGTCCAATCAAAATGAGGGGACAATAACCTTAGGTAGCCTTGAATATCCTATCCCTAGGTTCATATGATGTACTATTGGGAATTTATTGGATAACCACCCACAAGGAAAGAAAAAATTGTTATCAGAAAATTTTGGAGTGTGAGGATGATGAGGGAAGTACAAGAATTTTGCAAGGCATTCATAAGCTAATTTTTGTGAGGCAAATAACAACATTGTATCTCACGAATTTTAGTAGTAAAGGGTGTTCCTTGTATACTATACAAATTATAGACTCAACAGAAAGCAAGAATTTTGGGGTTGAATATCGCCCAATGTCATGGGAATTCAGATATGTGTTTCCAGAAGAGATGCCAAGACTACCTCCAAAAAGACATATCGGTTTTTCAATAGATATTATGCCTGGACTGATGCCCACATCCAAAGTTCCTTATAGGATGAGTACACCAGAGTTGGAGGAGTTGAAGGTGCAACTAAAGGAAATGTTATATAAAGGTTATATCAGGCCGAGTGTGTCTCCTCATGGGGAGCACCATCCTTGTTCGTAAAGAAGAAGGATGGTACCTTGAGACGATGCATTGACTATAGGAAGTTGAACAAGATGACCATCAATTACAAGTATCATTTTCCTAGGATAGAGGATCTATTTGATTAGCTCAAAGGAGCAGCCATTTCCTCAAAGATTGATTTGAGGTCAGGATATCACCAAGTCAGAATCGAGGATGAGGAAATCCACAAGGCCGCCTTTAGAACAAGGTACATGCATTATGAGTTTATAGTGGTGCCATTCAGACTCACAAATGCACTAGATACATTCATGTGTTTGATGAATAATGTGATAAGAAAATATTTATACAAGTTTGTCTTAGTGTTTGTGGACAACATCCTAGTGTATTCGAAGAACAAAGAAGAGCATGAAGAGCATCTCAGGATGGTGCTACAAGTGTTGAGAGAACACTAGTTGTACGCTAAATTCTGAAATTGTGATTTATTTCAAAAGTAAATCCAATATCTAGGACATGTAATCTCAACAGATAGAGTGACAGTGGATCTCGAAAAGATCAAGGAAATCATGGATTGTCATGCCACTAGAAATGTGAAATAAGTGAGATCCTTTATGTGATTGGATGGGTGTTATAGGAGGTTAATAAAGGGATTTTCCAAGATTAGTAATCCTATTACCTCTTTGCAAAGGAAGGGGAAGAAATATGTATGGTCACCAGAGTGTGAAGATAGCTTCCAACAACTAGAACATATTTTAACTAATGCCCCATGTTCTGAAGACTAAAAACCCAGAAAATAATTTCTTGGTTTGCATAGATGCTTGCAAGGAAGGAATGGGAGGGGTCTTTATGCAAGAAGGACAAGTGAGTTTTTATGAATCATGAAATTGGAATGAGCATGAGAAGAAGTATGTTACCCATGATCTAGAATTGGCAACAATTGTGCATGCGTTGAAGATGTGGAGGCACTACTTGCTTGGGAGAAGATTTGTTCTAATGACGGACCATTGTGGTCTGAAGTACCTATTCAACCAGCCAAGGTTGAATGCTATAAAGGCTAGGTGGATGGCACCGATTAATGAATTTGATTTAAAAATCAAGCACATCAAAGGGAAGGGGAAAAAAGTGGCAGATGCACTCAACTGAAGCGTTCAGACGGTACACTTAGTAGCCGCAAGTGTGGGAGAGTCTGACATCAAGCATAAAATTAAAACTCTCTTCAGGCACTAGTACAAAAAGAGAGATAAGTGACCAGGTGACCAAAAAAATTGGTCACCACAGCTTTTTTAAGGGATAAATGACCAAAATTGATGAATTTTAAGTGAGCTAACTAAAAAAGACCAAGATAAATGACCACTTTGGTCACGGGATAAGAACTAAACTAAAAAAGACCAAGATAAATGAACAAATTTGGTCATGGGATATAACTAGACTAAAAATGACCACACAACAATTGGTCATTTCTTTGATCATTTTTAGTTGTGTCACTCTGACAATGGAAAATTACAATTTTGACAATGAATTGTACAATTTACTAAATTCTAACACCACAGATGGATTCAGAGAAGGGGTCTCTGAATCCATCTGCAGTGTTAGAATTTAGTAAATTGTAGACCCTCGCATGTGTCACAGCTTAGCAATTGACACATGGGGCATTTGGTGTTTTCTTTCCCTTAGCATACTATGGAAACTAAAATTTTATGTCGAAAAAGTACAAAAGTACATTTCTTGTAGTTATTTCTATAATGATAATGCGTCATGATATTTAACCAAATATTGTTCCTATAGGATTTTGCAAATGTTGGGGTGTTGTATCTTTGTCATTTTGTTGGAGGAGCAAAAGATGGAAATATGGAAAAAAATTTACAAGTTGATCTTAATTCTCCAAGGATTCTTTTTATTTTTATTTTTTATAGAATATTCTCTGAATACTTACAAATATTATAGTATATTTGTCGTTCTAAGATATCAAATTATTGATATCACGCACTTGTGCTTGGATAAAATATATATAGGATGGAATCAATTTGTCTGAAATTCAAATATTCAGAACCATTGGAATTTATCTATGCCCATAGGAATGTTATTTTTTAGAGCTGCTATTAAGTTATTTTCAATTTACTAGACAATAATAGCATAAGCAAGATCACTGAAAGAAACACAATCACAAGGTACACAACATTTATCCTGGGAAACCCTCATGGGGGAGTAAACCCAACAAAAAATTCCTTAATATAGATTGCCAATACAATGCCAAGATGATAAACCAAACACTAGAGAATATCCAACGCTGAGCAATGTGCTTCTCTCTCTTCTTCTTCCAGCAACTGCAACTTCCTTCAAACTTGCGCACTAGATGAGTGACTTGAGTGAGTGTGAGAATGATGAATTATCTTCTCTTGTTTATACTAGTTGGAGGGGCGCTAGGGTTGTGTCTCTTCACCAAGCTGGGACAACTTCTTCAACTAGTGGCTAAAACCACTTTAATTATCCCTAGGGTCCGAATTCTTAATTAGCATCATTTAATTAGGGTTTGACCAATCCACAAAAGGGGATTTGGTCATATACAAGGCCCGACATGATCAATCCACAAAAGGGGATTGATATATTTAATAATAACTCAACAATGACTAGAATATTCTTCACAGTTACAATATTTAAACACCCCCCCTTAACAAGAAGGGTATTCTACAACATCATCAGGAGAGAGAGAGAGAGGGAAACAACATCAACAACATCTAGAACACTGACTGACACATCTATAAATCATCGGAAGTTTTTCTCATCATCAATAATATCATTGTTCACAACATGGAGCTAGAATAGTATCATCATCGTCATTCATAGCATGGAGTTAGAATAGTATCATCATTCATAACATGGAGCTGGAATGGCATCATCCTCATTATTCTTTGTATCAACATCAATTAGTATAAAAATAATACAACATCATCAATCAATACAAGATTGATACATCATCATCAACATCTTCAACATGAAGATGAAGTAGCAACATCATCATCATCTTCAACATTAAGATGAAGTAGCATCATCATCATCATCTTCACCATGAAGCTGAAGTATCATCATCATCATCATCCTCAGCATGAATATCATCAATATCATCATCATCAGAATGAAGATGAAGTATCATCATCATCATCATCCCCAGCATGAAGCCGAAGTATCATGATCAATATCATGGAGCTAGAATAATAATATCACCAACACGAGGTTGGTACACCAACATCAAAAACACGAGGCTGGTACAACATCATCATCAACACGAGTTTGAGATAACACCATCATCAACATCATCGACACGAGGCTGAGATAACAACATCATCAAAACGACGTTGAGATGACAACATCCTCAACATCATCAACATGAGTCTGAGATAACAACATCATCACAACATGAGGCTGGAGCAACAACATCATCACATCATGAAGGCTGGAGCAACAACATCATCACAACACAAAGGTTGGAGTAACATCATCATCATCATCATGGCGCAACATAATGAGGTAGGTGTATCAAAAACATTGTGTGGTACTCTGATAGTCCCTAGGGATCTGCCCAAGAATCATAATATTCCCTAGGATATAAAATCCTAATGGAGCTACCAAATGGTACTCTGAAAGACTGTCCTTACCAAACCTTTGGGATATTCCCAGGAATCATAAGATTCCCTAGGATTATTAAAATCTTAACTGAGCTACCACTACTGACCACAACTAGCATATACATGCACATGTACTCTGACAGATCATCCTTACCAGACCTTCGAGATCTATCTAGGGATGATCAATCCCCTAGGATATAAAATCCTAACTAAGTTACCTGTTGTTGGTTAGGATACGATAATATCATCAAGATCACTCCCCATTTCGAGGGAGGTCCTTTCAGACTATACCAAGCTTATCTTGAAAGTGCTAAAACTTTACACGAGACATAGGCTTGGTCAACACATCTGCAACCTTCTCATTTGTGCCAACATATTGGAGTTTTATGGCTCCCCTGTACACTTACAAATGTAGTGATACCAAATTTATATGTGCTTTGACTTATCATGGAACACATGGTTCTCTGTCATATTTATGCAACTTTGGTTATCACATAGAATCTCGGTTTCTTCCATCTCCAGATCGAACAGACCTGTCAACAACTTCCAAATCCATATGGCTTCACAACTGGCAGAACATGCCACAATGTATTATGCTTCTGCCGTTCTGGGAGAAATAATGGATTGCTTCCTACTCTACCATGAAGTCATGGCTGACCCCAGACTTAAACAACATCCTGAAGTGCTCTTTCTATCATAAACACTTCCATCCCAATCTGAATCGGTATAAACAATCAGTCTGAAGTCATAATCTCCAGTATAACAGAGACTAAAGTCCAATGTACCCTTAAGGTATCTCATTAGATGTTTTGCAGCAACGAGGTTAACACATCTAGGCTCTACCATATACTGACTCAAGGTGTTCACAACAAAACATATATCTGGCCTGGTGTTCTTCAGATACATCAATGATCCAATGATCTATCTGTACAACGTAGAATCAACCAATTCTGACGATGTATCAAATAGGAGCTTCAACTTTTTTTCCATGGGTCTGTTTATGGATTTACACTCCAACATATTGAACCTCTTCAATATTTTAACTGCATACTTCCCTTGGTTAAGGAATATCTTCTCTGGGCTCTGCCAAACCTCAAGACCTAAGGAATAGCGCAAGAGACCAAGGTCATTCATCTAAAATTCTGCAGCAAGCTTCTTCTTACAATCAATGATGAGCCTTTATTCTCCAGTTAAGAATAAATCATCCACATACAATAAGAATATAACTGGCTCATCATTCATAACCAAGCTTGTCAGGAAACTGTCAATTCTTCCATACCAAGCTTTGGGAGCTTGCTTCAATCCGTACAGATCCTTCTTCAACCTGCAGACATGAGTCTTTCTATCTTCGACTTTAAATCAATTTTTCACATCACTTTGTACCAAACTGGTACACTTGCTTCAACTCCAACTTAATATGCACAATCATGTGCTAGCTCTATGTGTTTTCTGCAAAGCACTGTTTGTCTCACTACCTGAGAGCATGCCCTTTACTCTCTCTACAATTGTTCCTCTAGAACTGGGACTCTGCACCTGCAACTACTTTGAAGCTAAGAATGGTTGCTCCATTCTCACTATGACTACTGAAATCTGAGAGTAATTCCTCTCCTCTATCACGGCAACAACTTCATCTGAAACTGAGAGTGGTTTAATAATTGATACTGAAGGTATCTCTTCTTCTTTCATGGAGGTAAATCTATCTTCTATTGTAGTCATGTCTCCATGACCCAACTAATGTACTGCACCAAATTCCACTCAATTCTAAACATGGGGATTGCTCCCCCTACATCTCATATTGTATATGAATCATGGTTGTTTTGGTTGTCTTCAAATACATGAACTATTTCTTTGATTATCGGATTAAGTGTCTCGTCATAGTTTTCTCCCTCTTGCTAGAAGAATCCTCTGGACTTGATTCAATCTTTGTACACCTGCAACATGCTTGATCTGTTAAATTAATCTTGGAATTCAACACTAACTTCCCTTCTAGTCTCATAGAAGAATCCATACCCCAATGTTTCTAACTAGCTTCCTTCTTTGTCACTGAAACAAGGGAATTTTCTCAAGAGATTTCATATCTCCTAGAAGTCTCTGAAAATATGATCTAGTCTTTTCATGGCATCTGTCTCCCAGTCCTGGAAGATGTCTCTTCATCTAATCCTTTCTGAGATCAGGCTTAATCTGAATCTTGATTTCTTTAGAGTCTACAAGGACTTCATCATCTCTACAGGATATACTTGGTGTTGAATACCAAGTCTAAATATGAAAAGTTGAGTCAGACTTCAAAATGAATTCTGCTTCCTATCAAGGTGGCTTCATTATCTTTTGAACAAGTCTATTATGAGTTCTTGTTCTAATGTTTGGTCATCTTTGGAGCCTTCCACTCCTTACAATCAATCTCCATATGAGATACTCTGTATCTCAAAGAAATAGCTTCTTCTTCATCTTCTTTGGTACATGAATGTATATGGTCATTTACATAGTTTGCTTCATGTCTTATCTAATCTATTGCCTTATGCAACATTCACTATAACTTCCTCAGGGTTATCACTTATGACCTGAAACAAGGTCAACAAAACAACAAGAAAGAATAATACTCTTTTGATAATAGTAATAAAACAATAGCACGAATAATCATCACAGTAGCTCTTTTAGAGCTATCACTTGTGACCTGCTTGAAACAAAGATCAAAAGTAAGAAATACAATATGAAATGAGATCAACACTCTTCTAGTGTTGTGAACAAACATTCTTCCATGGTAACCTGGAACCAACACAAGAAGTTTCTTCTAGAGGAGATGTTAGCATTTATCTGGAAAGTGATTACAATAAGAATTTATCTCAATATGCTCACATCCTACCAAATATAATACTTTTTCAAAGACTGTTATCTCAACAATAGTGCTTACTTGTAATGAGGTAGTTATCAAATTTGTCATGTGCAAACTTAATCAATCAAACCTGGAACCTAGAGTCGTGTCCTCAAGAATGAGTGTATTTCGTTTCTTCCAAGTCTCCTTCACTCAAGATGGCAAGTGCTTTCTTCAATCTGTCCTCTGTACTAAGACAATATGTTATCTTGACAGAAACCTAAGTTAGAGAATAAACTCTAATCTCAATCTATTACCTTGAATTTAATTTTGACCACGAGTTAGTATGTTGGACATAAGTTCAACATACAACCTATATGTTCATAATATCATAACAAATAGATGCATATCAAGATAATCAGACATGAGGTGCATTATTCCTTTGAATGTGCTGGATTTGAGATCCTTCTAGATCTATGACAAAAGATCCTTTTTCCTGTAAGTACCCTTTAGAACAATAAAGAATTTTAAACATATGTAAGTACATACCTATGATATTATCTTGCTAGGGTAAGGTGTACTAGGACAACAATCCCAACACTTCACAAAAAAAAAATTCACTGAAATTGGTACTACAGCTGGTGCTGCAACTGACACTGGTGTTACAACTAGCATGAAGGAATTGGTACTGGAATTGATACTGCTACTGCTACTGCAACTGTAACTATTATTGCAACTGCAACTATAACTACAACTGCAACTGCAACTGGTGCTTTAATGCAACTGCAACTTAGAGTTTTATGAGGAAACCCTATTTTTTCAAACTTCGAATTTTGGAATTCTGATCCAGGGACTAGATGCGCTAGGCTGAGGCGAGTAGGCTGGTGTAGTCTGTTTTCAAAAAATCCAAATTTTACCCCTTGAAACTGAGCCTGTGCAATTCTGGACTGGTACTTTTGGTACTAGTTCCGGTCTCTTGGTTTTCTAGTACCAGTTAAAGCCACATCGATAAGAAGAAAACCCCCTTGTAGTATTTATATATGCTCGATAAGTAACTATGTTGTTTGAAAACAACAAATCCATACTTCAAACATGGGTTTACCCTAGTCATTTAGGAATGCCAAAGTCAATAACAATTTTTGTGGTCCGAAGTCAAAGGAAGAAGATGTTGCTCGGGTTCCATCATAGAGTCGAGGCCATTAACATTCACACTAACTCTAAGATGACTGATCTTCTTCCAGTATTTAGTTCTAGAAAAAATTCTTGTGAAACCGACATTGGGCAACTCCATGAAGCGCTTCACGTATTGTAGACAAAGGGAATTCACACAAACTTGTCCACTTATGTTTTTCTCTTCTAGGTCTGCTTAATTAATAAGTGTCCATCCCAAGGGAAATTAGTCCATTCTCACATTATTCAAACAAGATTTAATCCAGACATATGAGGGAACCATTGGAATTCACAAGGGAGTCGAAAGGGAGAGAAGAAGCTTTCTGGCCTTCCCTTCGTTTGTGATGTCCCTTTTGCCCAACCTCTCTCT
>SNQJ01S0046877.1:18408-68247 GCA_010110895.2 Picea sitchensis
CAAGGTCTAAGTGATCCATACGAGAATGACGCTACAAGTGTTTCGGGTAGATGAGCACGAGTGAATAATCTAGTTACTGTTGATAGCGAATACAATCTATAGGGTTGGAAGTCCAATCCATCTCCTAATGCTTATCCTAGCACTATATCAGAATCAAGTTTCCCTCCGCCCTCCACCATCATTCTCGAACATTATAAGAAAGGAGGGTATGCCATTATCGCTTGCATGATTTGCCTGGCCTAGGGTAGAGATTTTTTGCCTACCTTTGTAGCACGTCTCAAGTCTGCACCTGGTAATGCTTACAATAGAATTGGTTTGGATTTGGTTTGAATCTCTTGGAGATTTGTTGGAGGTTGTAGAGAGATTCTCTCAACAACTATCTCTGTGTTTGGAGATAGTTGGATCTGATTCCAACTATATATATGTGTAATATTGTGTGTAATATTGATTATAGAAATTAGTCTTTGTGTGTATCTTGATTTGTAATATGGTATCAGAGCATGGTTGGGATTAATCCCTCACGGGAGTGCCCAGGTAGATGTGAGAGTTGTGTTGAGTTTTGTGTGTTTTATTTCTTGTGTGCGTTGGTGTTGAGAGAAGTCGCTGCCCATGATCTTTCTCATCACCATTTCCTTGAAGACTGCCTTGAAGACTACAACAACCATTGTCGTTGTCCAAGAGAGAAGACTCGTTGAGTGTGCTGTGTTAAAGGAAAGATCGTTGTTGTGTGGAGGAGTCATTGATGTTATAAGACTAACCTGCCACCATGGAGAATAGTCATCAGAGCTTTGCAAATCGTTGAGAGAAGAGAATCTAGCAGCGGGGTAGAGGAAAGACAATGCATTAGCAGATTGCAGAAAACAAGCCGTCTCCAAGGTTGAGGCGTGAAAGGGAAGAGCTCAGAGATCCCCTGCGATACATACTATGACGTTGAAGATTTAAATCACAACATTGTCAAAGAGGGAACCGAGCCCTGGAGCAATAGCAACAACGTGCCCAAGGCTATGAGGCTTTTGCATATTTTGTTAATGTCTAAGACGAGGAGATGGTGCTTGTGATTTTCAGATTCTATCCGTTTTCTTGTCATCATATGTGGTCAATTTTAGGGACATGTTCTCTTGATAGGAAATAAATGGAAAGGTGTTGCTCAAGCATTACGATCATGAAGCTAACTTGTGGAGTGCTAGAGTCATTTTCTACTTTCTATTGAGTGTGAAGATATTTTTTAATGTAAGCATTATTTGTGTGTAAAATTGTATTATGAAGAACCAATTATATACAACATAGTAGCGTAATTTAAATTGGTGGTTCTTGACGTTCTTCGATGCGGAGAGAACAAAGCATTAATTTGATTATGCTTACATTGTGTAAGATGCTGGTGGGACTTGTTGTACTTCGGTGCTTCAAGAGCATGAGTTACAAGTTATTCTTGTGTATACTGTTGTAGATATGTTTAAAGAAGGTCAGTTGTATGATTGACTGATATCCTATATAATTGTCGAAATTTGTTCTTCGGGGTAATTCCACACATGGTAGTGTATCCATAGGATAATTCAGTATTGAGATTGTCCTTCAGGAGGTCGAGAAGCGTCAATTCTACAAATTCGTTAATGATGGTCAAAAGCGGTGTTATCTTAAATGAGTTGAAAGGGAAGCTCAAAGTTGTAGAGAAGAAATAACGTATACTGAAAGATTTCATAGTGGATAGGAGCGTTGATGAAGACCATATCAAGACAAATATCTATGTTGAAATTTGAGTATTGTAATTATGATATAATATTTGTAATGTAAGAATTATGGGAGGGTGTTGGAATAATGCTTACAATAGAATTGGTTTGGATTTGGTTTAACTATCTTGAAGATTTGTTAAAGGTTGTTGAGAGATTCTCTCAACAACTATCTCTATGTTTGGAGATAGTTGGATCTGATTCCAACTATATATACCTGTAATATTGTGTACAATATTGATAATAGAAATTAGTTTTTGTGTGTATCTTGATTTGTAATAGGTTGAACCTCATAAGAGCATATATCTAATATATAGCAGCGTCTTCCCTAAAATAAGCCTGATAATCACAATACTATTACGGGTATCCCTACCTTTGACTATCTTTGATTGGTTCGGATAGAGGTAATCCTCTTTTCCAAACACGCTTGTGATCATGTAAATCAAGTATGAAAATCTGAAGGATGTCTGCAAAGTGTTTGAGGAAATGCCCAAACGAAATGTCATCTCATGGACTGCCATGATTTGCGCTCATGCAAGTCATGGATTTGTTGAGGAGGCACAGCTCTGGAACATGGGAAGGAGATCGACGGGGATATCATTAAAACTGGGTTTTCATTTTGACGTTGTTGTGGGGCGTAGCCTTGTGCACATGTATGCAGAGTGCGGGGTTATTAAGAATGCTCACGATCTGTTTGTCAATATGTCTCAATGAAATGTGGTCACATGGAATTTTATGATTCAAGGGTTCACCATGGAGTTACAATTCGTATGGTGAGGATGGTTCAGGTATACTCAACTATTCCCTATTTTTTGAAAGAGAAAAATTAAAGACGTTCAAGATAAAGTAGTTCACGAGACTCCAGAGAATAATGAAGACGTCTATTTATGTTGATTGCATATTAGATGAATAGCAAAATTTAGAGCCTGAAAAACCAAAGTCTTTCTACAATTGTTCGAAGTTGAAATACATATATAATGTGAAGGAGTGCCGATAGTTTAGGAAGAGCATGATTTTTTTCCCGCACCAAGGAGGTGATAACAACGCTGTTATTTATCAATAACCGAGGGAATCTGTTGATTTGGTAGTGAATCAAGTTTTATTTCAGCCCTAATTTTGTGTCTAATCATTGCTTAGATTGTGAGAGTTATGTTGATGTAACTAATATTTGGATGGAGGGTATATTGGAAAGGCTGACATAGAAGAGCCTTGAATTTTCTATTTTTTTATTTAACAATAATTAGTGTTGCTATGAGTTACAGATAATAACAACTTGTTATCCATGTCTGGTCACTGAGTAGATGAAGACATCTCATGTAGTGGATTGACTACATCACTGGTTACATTCTCGTCTAGATTATGACGAATGGTCTCATAGGATTGACTGACTGCATGGGTGTGTTTACTGTCTTTTTGAGTATGTTAATTGGTCACGAGTTCTGTTGGTTAGTGTAGGTTTATTTTCTCTCAAGATATATTTTATGAGTTTTCAGTGTGTTTTGAATTACTTTTGAATTGGTTTGGTGTGTTAGTCTTTCAAGGTTTTTAGCATGTTTGATTTTGATTCAATGTGTCTTATACACAGTTATCTTAAATAGAGTATAGGCTACAATGTATTCAGGCTTCCAATTGTTAATGTAACACTGCATTTACCACATATTCGTGTTTATTTTATGTGGTTGGATTCTAATTTGAATTTCTGTTCCGTTCATGCACAATTCTGGCAAATATTTCTTAAGCAAACTTTTTGTTCATAAAGATATTGATCTGTTAATTCTGATAGTCATCTTAGTGCAGACCTCTATTCTTCAATTATTATTGCAGTTTTAGATACTCTTATTTAACATTTTATGTGTCCCAGGAATGATCATAGCTCACTGATGTCCTTATTAGTTATAACTTATTTCTCATAGATTGGTGAAGTTGTATTTTGCAGGAGGCCCAGATCCTGCACGCCAACAAACTCCAGGGGAAAAGTATATATTCTCAGCCTGCAGAGTCAATTCCCTTTGGTAAAATAAAACGTGCCTTTGGTAAGACTACTATTTTTGGGATGAGCATCTATGCTGCAAATCCAAATTCAGTGAGTTTTTCCGCAGTATTATTGCTTAATACTTTTTAAGTTTTAGCATCAGGTCAGGATCATCATTATTCAATTTTCATCAGTTGACTTCTTTCATTAATTTTGAGGTTTTATATTTATTTTAATTTATTAAGATCCATCGTTGTAGAATTGTATACGATGTTCATTATGTACTCCCTTATGGATCTTATCTGTATTGAGAAGAAAAGTCATTAAACTCTTTAGTGAACGAATTACAACGAGTACCATTCGGTTCCTTCAGTTTTGAAAAGCTATAAATTTGCAAGATATTTTTTTATTACTACTTTGTTAGAAGTACCTTGCATATATTTTGTGATTTCTCACCCTAAAGATATCATTTTCTTTGTAACCAGTGTTTTCCTGATCCAGGCGATCAAATTTTACTCAAAAAATCAAAGTGCTTGGAATTGCTTCAAAACGGACACGTACATAGGCCTCGTCCTCACGATCCCAACACAACTTCAATGGGTTCAAACAAAGGTCATATGAGCGAGATTTTGTGTTCTGTCCATTTTTCCAAAAAGAGAAAATTTCACTGACTGTACAATCCGTACAGTGCTGACGTGGCATGGTACGGTCCCACACGTGGCAGGTGACATGGACTCGACACTGTGTAGAGGTGCTGAGTTGGCAGGCTAACTGGGCAAGCTATGTGGCAAGGTACATGGACCAGTGGATTGCTGACATGTTTCATTTATTTGGCAAGTGATATGGTGCAACGCGACCGAGTCGTGGGCTGCCACGTGGTACCCCTCCAGTTTATAAAAGGTTGTGGTAGTCCGCAAGGGTCGAACCCTCAACCTCCATGGGCATTGGCATAGTCTCCGCATAGGTCGGGCCACCAACCCGCCTATGCAACCATATATGATTTCAAATTTATTTGAATTGGAGTTAGTGTTTGGTCAGTGGAGTAAAGGGTCGGGGCTAAGCCCCAACCCCTAGATTAAACTACAGCGTACGACCAATACATAACCAATGACGCGGGGTTTAACACTTATCAACGGTCATGTTGCCACGCGTCCAACCAAGTGTCACCACCTAAACATGCACGAGGATGTGTGCAATAGTCTAGCCGACGAGGGCCGAGATATGTGTTGGGACGTGGCCATATGGCACCCCATGCATCCAACACCTCTGCTCTAGGGGCGCTAATCGTGATAATCGTTCGACAATTTTCCATGGATTGCGGGATGCGTGGTGTGATGGGTTTTTGGTCCAGTAACGCTGCGAGAGCCAAGTTGGACACACACAGTGGTGAATTGGAGAACCATAGACAACAAGCTTGAAGATTTTTTTTTCCAAGAAGATAACTTCTTCATTTTTTGGCCAAACCAGGTGCAGAAAGAGCCCAGCTAGGGGTTTTTGGATGTTCTGGAGCCATTGGAGCCATCTATTTGGCATTTTGAGGACTACAAAGCACTGTTTTTAGCACTTTGAGCAAATAATATAAAAGATCCATTGGAAGCTGAACCATGAGATGTAGCCCAAGAGAGGGGTGAACTCCTTTATCATTTGTTGTGTTATGTGTTTACTGATGGTTGTTATTTGTTGGTTATTATGTGCATATTAAGTGTGAAAACTCTCTAGTTTATGCGTTTGCAAATTGATCATTTTTCCCAAGCACACATAATTAACACTTATAAATAATTTAAAAGATACATGTGTTCTCATTTTCATATCATTCCCCATATTGGGTTGTTTAGAAATAATGATCATTGTTTGCATAATTTTGTTTCTTGCTATTTTCAATCCATCGGGGCTATAGGGAATAAAACCATTATGGAACTAAAAGATGTAATGAAAGTTCTTAGTGTGGCCACATTCACAATTCATGGTGATTGAGATTTGAGATAATTATAAGATGGTTAACTAGAAATTAGGACTCTGAAGTTTGAACTATTGAAGTTAGTGTTGCCCATTTGCTCGACTATATTTTTCTCATATGCAAGAACATTTGCATTTGGACAAAATCCTACTTTTGAAGTATTTGGATCACAAAATATGGTTGAGGGTGCATACTCTGCTCAATCAACTTCGTGAGATTACTCTATCTGTTGGACGTTAGACATTGTTGGGCACAAACATGGTGCATATTTTCTTAATTAATGTCTAGGAAGGAACATTTGGATTGGGAAAATTCATTTTAGGTGCATACCAATGTGGGAGTATAAGGAATGCATGTTAGGTTTTTGACAAATTATCTAGAAAGATTGTTTTCGCATGGAATGCAATAACTACAAGGTATGCCCTCCATGGCCAAGGTCTATTGGATGAAAGATGGAAATATTTTGAGAGCATGAGTGAAGAGTATGAGATCACACCAAAGTTGGAACACTATGCATGTATGGGTAACCTTCTTAGTTGGGGTGGTTACTTGGATGAGGACCGAGACATTGAATTTGCAAAAGAGTTCTCTCCCAATATGGTAACAATCAAGTACACATAATTTTTTTACTGGAAACAACTACTGGCAAGATGGAAGGAGGGAGGGGACCAAGCATAAGTGTGAGTCCTTTTGAGAAAACAAAAATATCATTGTACTTGGTGGGTGCCATGACCCTATGCATGAGGCTTTATGCTTTCTTGGGTCAAGAAATTGTTAAAGCCTTGGAACTTGATTGCAATAATCATCTATATAAGAAGTGCATTGAAACATGCTCTTATGCAAGGTTTGAGGCATCAACATTAGAAACTGAAGGGTTGCTTGACAAACTGGTTATTTTGCTAAATGGGGAAGAGTTTTATGTCATGCGGAGGTTGTATCATCATGCCTTTAAACTAGAAATAAATTATTTTCCAGTACTCAACCCTTCTCTCAGAGAACTTCCATTCTGATGTTGAAACTAAGTGATTCAACTAGCCATCGATATACCATTGTCTCATATTTTGACTTGTCTTGGATTCTTCAAAAGTATTAGAAGAAAATGCAATATTGACTACTCCTATATAAAATTGAGCAAAATGGTGCTGAAAACTTAAGTGATCACACATCATCATCATTGGGGTTGAGAAAAACTTGGATGTACTTTGTAGTCAAAATTTTGAAGAATGTGAAGAATGCTTAAGGAGGACTCTACCACTTGAGGAAGTGGGCACTTTTGATTATGAAGGTCTACGCCAATCTCTTGAGCAACTGTCTCAGTTTGAAACATAATCAAACTCTAAATTTGTCAAGTCAGGTGTCCTTGGAGGCATTAATATAGATGATATTAAAAGGCAAGAGAGCGTATTACATTTCAGGATGGATGTGCAATCTTCTTTGAACAATCCTAATGAAAATGGACAGTTTAAATGTGGATGTGCGCATAATTTCTGTTCATTAGAGTGGAGATATCATCGGGGCTACTTTTTCATAAGTGGTTTGGATGGTTTACACATTCCTTCAAATGAACTCAACTTTGTGGAATCAATGTCTATTTTTTGGTATTGATAGGTGTGTTGAGTCCCCATTTGACAAGTCGAAAATATTTAATAATATTTAGAGTTCTTCAAAGGACTAGGACACAAAACATATCCCTATATACATTGAGGAAAGTTTAGGTGACTTGTTTTGTCTTCCTCAGACATATATTGGAATAGTGAATGGTACAAGCTCGACCCTAAGAAGGGTTGCAAAAATGTTTTGGAGTATCCTTTGTTCCCTTGTTTTATGGTCTTCTCAAACATGAAAGAGCATATTTAGAAGGTCCTAGTCATTGGACAAAACAAAGTGGTATTCTTTATACTGTCTCTAGTTGGAGTGAAATACAAACTTTTATTTTGGGTTCTTCCAATTGATTGGAGCTCTTTTTCAGTGCATGAACGTCTATTGTGGCTATGTGTTATTATGAAGATACAATTATTAAAAAGTACATACATCATATAGGAATGTATTCACACATCCTATTAAAGTACAGGGAAAGTATTGAAGAAAAACAAGATCCCAGAAATTAATTTAACTCAGAAGTTTTAGTTAAATTTGCCATTCAAATGGTCAATCAAGATCTACAATTTTTCTTTTCTTTTTTCAATAGAAAAATTGTTACACTCTACATGTTCTAGTTTAAAATTGTTGCAACAGGTTGTTGTTGTGCCAGTAGCTTCTGGGCTTCTGCAAGCCGAGGGAATGGGTGAGTCAAGTGGTCATCCGTGCAAAGCTTACATGGAAACTTCACCTTTCTCTTTTCCGTTTTTCCCTCGCTAGCATTATTTGCAACCTTTTTATCCCCCTCACCCTTCTTGTTTTTTTGTTTCTTCTTTCCCTCAGTTTGCTAGTTAACCTTGGGAGTTGTCGATTTCACACTGTGTACATCCGATGCCTGGGTTGCAGGGGCAGCTGAATTAGGATTTTTTCTGGCCACATTCTATTGACTTGATAACTGCTGTAATTGATAAGACAACTTATCCCTGGACTTGGTCTATACTGAGCCTACTATGCCATCGGCGTGAGGCCCATAATTCTGGTTGTCTGTGTCGAGATTTGATCGTGGTGCATCGAGTAATATCTCATATAGCATGCTAGACTGGGAGTAAATCAACTCCAGCTGTTGGGCTCTCATAATAGTATCTTCTTTGGAAAACACCCTGAACGTTGCTACGTCTTTGGACACACAAGGTACCAAGGACTTTAGGAACCACTTGAGAATAAATGCAAGAGGGACCTTGACTCTAATCAAACTCTTTCATCTCTGCCAATCTCATATGTGATCCAAGATATGGTCATCTTTCGTCTACTCAAATTTGGCCGGTAAATCGATGCCAACATCGTATGTCACTGGTAGCTGGAAATGGTTCAAGAAAACCATAGCCAGGTTATTAAAGTAAGAATAATTCAAGTTGTCGAGGTTGATATACCATTTCGCTGCATCCCCTATAAGAGTGCGTTGAAATAAGTGCAACTTAATGGAGTCATCCTTCAACAAGTTGGATGAGCACCACAAGTGAAAAGTTGTCACGTGATCACCTGAATCCTCGCTAGGCTTGCCCTCAAACTTAGGGATGTTGGAAGGAAACTTAGTCGGCATGGGGGGTCAACGTGGATCATAAAAAAATGGGTCATTTAACAATCTCGACAAGTCTAGAAAATGTAGAGTTGCCAGAAAATGTAGTCTCGGTTGTGGAGTATTTACATGAAAAGAGGGGCTTGGATTTTGGCTGGCACCAGGTTGTCAGGAAAAGTTTTATTGTTAGCTAGGATTTTGGTAAATACCGTGGTGGCCTTGTCCAATGAAAGGGACTTGCGTTTGATGCTATATCGTCGACTGATTGCCGAAGTTAGATGACATATCTTGTGCATTGATTCCTCCCTATGTTGTGTTCCAAGGACCTTGGCTGAGGATGCCCCCAACCAAACCTCTTGGAATAGGTATTGAACCTTTCCCGAGGTTCCACATAGTGTGGGAGGGGTTTCCCCTGATCGACATCCCTTGTGAGGGAATCAAGCCCTACCAAGGGTTTTCAAGACCTTGCGAGGAGTAAACTCTTGTCATTGCTCCCTGTGAAGAAATGAAATCATGCATAGGGTTTTGTTGACCAAAGACGGGGTTGCCCCCGATCGAGAAAGCAGACAAAGTAAAAGCGTTACTTCGAAATTCAAAAAACAAAGAAAATTACATTGATCCCACCATATTCATGTAGGATGAAGGTCCCTGGCTCCCTCCACTAAACAAACTATAGTTGGTATTAGGCCCGATTGGTTGCTGAAACGTGCCATCAAGCGAAGGGGATGGAGGAGGGATGTGACCTCCACCGTAAGGAATAACATTGAACAGGGTAGTGGTGCCCACGATGGATCCTTGCAAGGGAGAATTAGAGCTCCCTGCCCCCAGACCAATGGTCTGTAGAGTAGAGTATGTGAGAATCGAGTTAGATTCAAAACCAGGCATCCCATATGAAAAAGGAGGCATCCAACGCATTCTAGATGAAGGGAACAATGGTCAAAGTTGTCGAAGGAATCAAACCACTTCCTGAAGTAGTGGGCATTGAGACAATTGTGGTTCCGACAAGAAGAGGTGGGTGAGGAGGTGCAACATGCCCTCCTATGGAAACCGTGATGGGAGTACGAGGACTCCCTGACGAAGTACCATTATTTACTTCCATCGCTGCTCTCCGAATAAACTGGCGTTCAACAGAAGTCACCTCGGGAGGGATTATCGAAATTAGAAGTGGCGCCGATAAGTTGGTGATCGGAGGATTTGTTGGCCTGAAACCTTTAGTATCGAGGTAAAAAATGATAGATTCCTCTGGAGCAGGTAAGTCTTCTCTCAAAGTTGGCTCGGGTATAGTTTCCCGTGGCCCAATAGCTTCGAACGATCCTTCTTGATTGAGCTTGCACCTCAACGGTGGTAGACGTGGCTCCAAAGTAACCGACAATAGGCCCTGAAGCCTACGCGAATGGTGGAGCTATTGATATTCCACCTTGTGAAATGATCAACCAACACTGTAAGGTTTGGCTAGCATGGAACATAGAGCACACACTAAAAGTTCCTAAAGGAAAATCAAGCAAACAACTAACTAGTAGGAAGAACAGTTACATCAATCAACACTTGAGCAACTTACTGGTGCAAGTGTAACCCGAACACTGAAACACCCTCTGGGTATACTCTGCAAATCATGATCCAATGTCTGGCCTAGGTACCATGGTATATCCCTGCAGTCACCTATGTAAGTTTGTAAAAATTGGCAACTAGGGTGCCAACTTGCAATCAGTCACTAGGCGGGTACAGTCGACAGTTGGGTTGATTGTAATGAGGAGGATAACAAAGTCTAAATCCCTTCAAGGGTATCGAAGGAAATTGGTCTGGAAGACAACTAAGGATATCGAATGGATTTGAGGTCCACGAGGCTCTGTAGTCAAATACGATCAGTGTGATTCCCAAGAAAGACCCTCAATATACAATCCCCACTATGCTTGGTCCAAATTTGGAGGGGTTATATCCTATACCTTTCCTTACGTGATCTCGTGTTTAGCCCCTGTGTTAGAGGGGGTACCGGCTAACTCTTATGACGCCAAACTTTAAACACTCCCTATCACCAACTCCAATGTTTGTTTTAGATGGCCTTGAAGAGTTTCCTCTTCACACCTATTTCAAGGCCCTAAAGCCTAGACTAGTTGGTGAACCCTACAAACAAAAAGTCTAATATATTTTAAGTTAAGAGTTAATTTTATGGGCTTGATTTACTCAAAGGATATGAACATGCAACTTTTGGTGTTCGGAAGAGACGAAAAAGAAGAAAACTTTAAGACATTTATGAAAAAGAAAACTAGATACTTCAAATTTAAAGCAAAGGCTTGTAAATCTTTGTGAATGTCATTTTTTCAAAACAATGTTCCAAGATCCTATAACCAAAAGTTTCTTAAAAAATATTTTCGTTTCACGATGCAAAACTATTTATATTTTCAAAAAAACAAGAAAGAACTTTGAAACATAACTCTTTTCTTTTTGCAAAAAGACAACCTACGTTACTATAACCAAACTAAATGAATTAATGCAATCTTTTTTATTTTTTGAAATGCTTAAACAAGAAAAACATAAGTAAAAGATTATTTTCATTTTTCAAAGCATAAACTGGATAGATAAAACTCAAGACTCATACAGACCCTAGACCAGTGTGTAAACATAGGGATTCACAAGAATCCAGAGGAGGATCTAACGCTTATAGGCCAACTCTAAACCTCTAAGGAAAACAAAAGGAAATCAAGAAACAAGTTAAAACCGAATCTTTAAACCCAACCAAATACCACTAACAGACAACCTGTAAAGTCCAAGAAAGGCCTGATAAGCGCAAGGCTTCTTTCAGGAAAGAGAAAAAATCTTCTTAAAAAAAAAAAAACATTTAAAGACATAGAGATGCGGGTTGTTTCACTTGTAGCTTGCATATGTACTCAGGTTGTATACTGTACAGACTGCATATGTACGTGGGCTGAGTCAAAGTAGGGCACATACACTTGTGAAAAGTTTTAAAAATAAAAAGGGTTTGGAAAACTGACTAGGCAGGGAAGGCTAGTAGGCACCTGGAAGGTGACCAAAGACCCTAAATTGAGTCAGTAAAACCAAAAAACTCAAAAAGAAATTGAAACAAACCAATTTAAGCAAAAATCTCCCACTAAGACAATAGAGAGACTCCCTACTGGAGTCGCTAATTCTGCTAGCGGGGAAAATCCCCCTATTAGTATACTGGGTCGAGGTACAGGCAGAGCAATGACTTCCCTTAAAAGACAATCCTATTCCTAAGTTATCCCAAAACTATACAAATTGAAAGATAAGAGAGAGGAAGGAAGTAGGTGTACCTTTGATCCTAATGTCTGGTGTAGACCTCCTTTTCCTTTGTAGCTTCCTAGGCTATGGGTCTCCTCCCAAAGTTGACCTGCAAGAACACTTAGGCAAACAATACTAAAAATATACAATCTCTACTTATTACTTCCAATATTCAGATATAAGCATAGATGCATTAATCAACAAATATATAAAGACACAATGTATTGGGACATGAAATAATTATTTTATTCAAAATGAAGACTAGAATGATTACAACCTTCTTATCAACAAAACACTCTACAAACCTGGTCTGAGCTCCTCTAATGCTGCTCCAAGTGCATCATTCCCATACTTGCCTCTCACAACCAACTGATCTCTTTAGGAAAAGGGAAAGGGTTGTATAAGGAGAAAGGGTTGAAGGGGGAATGTTGAGGCCAAATCTCTGAAAGGGCTGAAAAACTTGGGCTAAAAGGGGAAGGGATTTTGACAGAGTTTCTCTGCTCTCTTGATTGATGTTGAAATGCGACCCCAAGACCTCTTTTTATATGACAAAAATATAGTTAATTGGTTTGGGGACGAGCTACAAGGAGTAAAGTAGTTGGGAAACTGACTATAGCCGGCAAACTTTATATTTTTTTGCAATTTTGGAGGTAAACATGGGTTGTCTAGCATGAAACTCACGTATGTACATGGGCTAACTAGTATGCAGCTTGCATGTGTATGCGGGCTATAGTGCAATAGGGCATGTACATGTTCCAAAAAATGGTTTTTTAAGACAGAGTCTCAATAGTAATTTGACAAATTGTGTAAGTGGAAAGGCCAATGCCATGTATGCATAGGTAGGGTACTTTTGGGCTATAACACTCCTTCCCTCATACTAACTCTCCCTTACTGTCCTCAAATATCATTTCTTATAAAATTTACAAACATTACATAAGAGAGGTCCTCTTTGCGTAACTTCTCGATCCTACATTTATGGATCTCCAAATTATTATATAAAATATATTGTTTGGTGAATATTTTGATCTCCTAAAGAGAGAATCATTAAAAAGCAGTTAAGGAATCTATCATAACAATATTTCATGACTGAAATCATGAAATCCTATTTTCGTGCTCAATATCCTCTGTACCACCAATGGTTGACCAAATGTTTGACCTCGATCCTGCAGTCTTGATAATGAGACATAAATCTAGATAAATAATAAAAACCATCTCAAGGTTATTCCAAAAATAACCCATGCGCTTGATTTCATTCTGGGACTGGGTGCATGTGCAGATAATGGAGGCACTACTGGAATTCTAGAAAATAGGTAGCTACATGAATTTTGGTAGCATATGGTGTTTTGGTGACAACTAGACCACTACCGGAATTGTGAACTGTTACAAAAGTATGTTTGTCCCATAGGTTATAAGATAAAGACAAATTCTAATATAAATAATCATTAAATCATTGGAAAATAGATTAAAAACATCAATTGGTTACTTAGTGTTTCTTAGAAAATGCACCTTGAAGAGGGAATATATATAGTGATGAAAGCTGCAAAACGATAGAAATGGGGAATTGTGATAGGTAAAGGGGGATTCTAGATTTGCAAAAGTTTAATAAAATTTAGGCTCAACACCCCCCCCATGCTTAAGCATTTGCATTTACTCATGCAACGAATTCTTAATAAAGAAGATTCCTTCAAAATTTTAACAAAATTGTGCCCCGCCTCCTGGCTATTGATGCTTTGCTACTTTGATCAGAATGTCAAGGTTTTATGTGGAGACTATCCATGCTTGTTGGTTGTTATTCCACTATTGATTAAGCTTGGATTCCAACCTTATGTTCTCTTTTAATGATATCACATGCTCTCACCACTTATTGGCTTTCTTCAACAAAGCCAAAGTCAATTTTTGTTTTTGATTTTTATCGACAAGGATATAATCTCCGGACTTGCGTCCGAGTGCTTGATCAATTAAAAGTATTCATTTGGAGTTGGAATTATAGGTTGGTTACACCTTCTGGATTGCTTAATGATCGGAAAACCATTTTCTTGTTTACATCTGAAGAAACATTTTCTTTTCATTTTGTGTTTCTATCTTCATTGAAAGATCGATTTGGGTGCTTAATGAGTGTTTTGTTTTCATTGAATGCTCATCCTTTCTTAGTTCTGTCCCTGTTTGTTTTTTCAAAAGGAAAAAGTTAAAGTCTTTTAGGTGATCATTTATGCAGAAAATATTGGCATTCAAAAAATTTGAAAAAGAACAAATAGTGAAATTATATCATTTATGATTGTTTGGTACTCCATTTAAAAGAAGAGAATTGTACATCGTAGTTTGCATTGTTCCAGAAAAATTATTTCTCCCTACTGTAGATAGAATTCATCAAATGAAAGTTTGCATCATTCATTTCTATTTACACGTTATTGGGTCAAAGTCTCACATAACATTGGTTTCATTCCCGTCTCCCTCTTGAGTAACAACAACCTTTAATAATATTGCGAAACTCTAAAATTCAACAAGTAATTTTTTCTAGGACTCTTTTACACCAACATTAGCTAGGCTAGAGCTTTGGAATAGGCAGTCAGACACACTCTCCAAAGCACAAAACACACCATAGTATCTTGTGATAGGGAGTGGTCAAATCCATTTGCAACATTTTGTCCTGGGAATCCCTTCTCACACAAGGGTCAAACCTGAGGTCGCATTGAGATTGGCAGAGTCACTCACCCTGCTTTGTTGGTCTCAGTGTAGAGATTGCACGTATTATGGGGGTCGCTTGAAGGTACACCCACAATGATGAGTGGAAGCCTCTCAAGTTGATTTTGGGCTCGATACCCTGCCCTTGCGTGTGGATCAGACTGTCGACTGTTTCCCCAGGCATCACTGTTGTTTGTGGTAACTTTAGTAGCCTATCTTCTCAAGGTCTTACACAAGGTGAATGTGGAGGGGCAAGTCTCCACAGTACCTGGAATCGACGTTGGCCAAACTCACTCGGGCTCCTTGGAGGGTATACCCACGATTATGTGTGGGAGCTTGCACTAGGGTGTAAGTCTGTTAAGCAGGTCGTCAATGTAACTTTTCCACCCTAGCCCAACCCCTTCTTGTCTCGACGTTGGATTTCATCACCAACTAGTGACTTCGGAATAGGAAGGTCTTGTTTTCTTGGTTTTGATTCCTATATTTTACTAGCGAGTGTTGTTTTTTTACGTAGTTGGCCATAGATTTTTTCCGTAATGTTTTTGGTTTCGCCGACATAGACCCTCCCCGTCGTTCACGCAGGGTACAGGGACTTCCACCGGAAAACATGGAAGATTCTACCCCTATACCCCCTCACACATCAGAGGGCTCTCCTCAACAGAGTGAAGTCCAGGATACCAATGTAACATAAGAGGAAGGTTCAACCTCTTTGGAAAGTTTCTGAATTATTTTCGATTATATGGAAGCTTTCCGCATCCCTCTTGGATATGAAAGACGTTTTCTCTGGATGAATTATGTCGGGGAACTTCTTGTTGTTTCTTATGGAACTCTAACCGGAACTTTTGGAGCCGACGATCCTTTCTGGACTACTGACATAGTTAGAAGCCCATCTCGTACGGTATGAGACCTTTATGGCTCAGGGGTAGGAGCAGATATACCCGCCATCCCTGAGCTACCCGAGACGTCTGCCGTCCTCACAATCTCCCTAGGTCATTTTTCCAGTACAACTGCCTATCTCTTTGCTGGCTCATAAGTCCATTCAGTTAGCCCTAGTTCAACCATCCCTTTTCAAATGGCCCACTATACAATTCTTCCTCGTGCTACGACTATTCCCTCCAGGAATACAATGGTCAACCATGCTCCCATTGGTACACCATGTTCCGCTAGACCTACCCCTTCTCTTCCTCTTGGGTATCACACTTTGAATCATTCTGTTGCTATCCATACCCAAATTCCATCCAGAGTACCACTTGGGCATAATACCTTTGCTGGTTATGTTCCCATGCCTTCCCAAGTCCTCTCCGGAGGGTCTTATCCACCTCTTCATGGCAGATCTGGCCCTAGTGGCTCCAATCCAATTGGTAGCACTCATCATCTACTCACTTCCAGTTACCATAGTCCCACTGAGGGGCAATATTATGCCTGGGGGCAAGCTCAGTCCGGGGGTCACGCTCAAACTGGGGCGCCTCCTCTTTATGGAGGACATTATCAGGTTGGAACTTATAATTCACAATCTGGACTGAACATGTCAAAGTTGTTAGCTCACCTTTGGAACCTTCAATCAAACCCACAACCCTCTGGGGGAAAACCTTCTCAAACCAGTGTTTCGATACCCCGGAACTACGGTCAACCATATCTGGGTTCTTTGAATCCTACTTGGGGCCCGAATGTTCATTCCAGTATTCCTTTCCAAGGGAACATCCCTAACCAACCCAACCCCACGGGCTACATGCGTCCACACCAAAAATCGACTTTGCCCAGATCTTCGCATTATATGCAAACTGCTTACAGTCCCACTGGTATACTGACGGGACTTCCTCCCCAAAGTCACCAGTACCCTCATGTGAATAGACAGTTACCCTTTTTGGCCACTTTGGACATCCCTGATCTGTCTAGAATTTTGAATGATCCTATCCGTCACTCTCCTCATTGGCCTGTCATACCGACCAAACTCCCATCCGACATTCCTAAGTTTGATGGTAAACCAAGAGAGGATCTGAACAATCATGTCATGACTTTCCACCTTTGGTGTTCATCCAACTCTTTGATGGATGACTCCATTCGATTACGTCTTTTCCAGCGAATTCTCACGGGTTCAGCTGCAAAGTGGTATATAGAGTTAACACGAGGTTTCTTCACCGATTTCAATACCCTAGATATGGCTTTCCTCACTCACTACCAGCTTCCAATCCATTATGAAATGGGGACCGAGATTTTGAGTTCTTTCAAGCAAAGTAAAGCCACTCATATCTCTGATCACATTCATGAGTGGAGACGAAGACGTCATCTAATCAAACTCGATCTTCCCGATCAGTTATTGGTAGAATGGTTCAAAAAATCCTTCATGAATGACATGTCTAAAGACATTGCTATGGGTGGAGTTGTCACAGAAGAATAGGCGATCATTCGTGCCCAGTATCTCAATCTCGTTTATTCACAAATGGGTAATCTTTACGATCTTCTCCCCGATGCATCTCGTCCTTCTACCACAAACACCTCAATGACCCCAACAACTTCTCATGCCGCATATGGTGTGATAGGTACTTTCCATTCTCAACCTCAGTTTGCATAGATCTCTTACACCATGCCCAAATCCCATGCTTCTAATGCTCAAACTGCTCCGACGCCCACCCCTCCCACCGGTAAAACTTCAGAAGTGAACATCGTTCAATCGACTCCTAATGGTAAGAATAAATCTAAAAAAGGGAAGGGTAGGAATAAGGAGGATAATAATAACAACCCGCAATTTGATAAGGCCAAGACACAACCTGCTAAAGATAAGGATAAACGTAAACCTTGCTATCATTGCCTTATCTGTGGTGATGATCACTACATGAAGGATTGTCCGAGACGTGCTGAAGTCACGAAGTTCCTCCAAGGGACCCTAAAACCTCCTACCCTTGCCGTCTTGTCTCAACCCTTCCCTTCTCAACAACAGGCTCAATTGGTCATCCATGATCAACCTTTTTCCTCCACCACCTCCTATGTACTTATGTGTAATGGTGATTCAAAGAAGAATGACATCACACTTACCACTTGTGCCAAAGATTACCCTTCTTCGAAGGAGAAATTTGATGATATACCACCTTCGTTGGTTCAACAATATCCCTCAGCTCCACCTTCCAACAGTCCTCTTCATCTTGAAAGACCGAACCCCGATACAGTCCTTCACCCTCCTCCCAAGGGCATGGTTTGAAAGTCTTCTTTAAATCCTCATGCGCGTACTTCCTAGAACTACAATATAGTAGAAGATCTGGCACAAGCACCGTCTGCGATGTCAGCCCTCGAAGTCCTTCAAATTTGTCCTACACAATGGAAGGCACTGTTGAAATCTATCGGTGGAATCGACCCTACAGATACAGATTTAATAATCTTTGACTTGGAAGATCACATTCCAATGTTACCCCCTCAACTCGCATTTCAAATACAAGTTGTTGTCTCTGACAAGAACATTTGTAGAATAGTTATTGATGAGGGTGCCTCAACGTGTGTCATGTCTATTTCCTACTAGAAATCCATTGACTCTCCTCCCTTAACTAAATCAGACAACACGCTCAAGGCCTTTAATGGCTCTCGATTTAAGCCCTACGGTGTCCACCCTTCGTTGCCTATTACATTAGAAGGAAAAATGGTCAATGTTGAAGTTGGGGTCTTTAATGCACCTCTTGATTACAACCTTCTACTTGTCCATAGCTGGATCGATTCTCTGCATTCAGTCGTGTCTACTCTTTTCTGGATCGTGCATTTTTCGCATCAAGGAAAAGTAGTTACAGTGAACCAACTAGCCTTCTTCAACTCTGACACACGTACCAACAACATACCTTTCATAGCTAAGACACCCCCTAGGTATGAGAATGTCGGTGTGGGTCTACTCAAAGATTCCACTCTGATGGGTACGTTTCCGATCCCACCACCCGACATTCCACCACCTTTGGTTGCCTCGATCAACATGATTTCCACCTTTGTTCGAGAAACCCATTCGTCTTCTGACCCATGGCTAATACCCGAACCTTGTGATTATTCACGCTATGGTGACAAAATTCCTTTAAGTCTGATTGAATCCGCCTATTAAGCCATTCAATTGGCATCCCCCTCTACCCTCTCTCTCGGCGATTCATCTCCTGAACCTTTTCACGTGATTTTTCCCATAGATGAGATGATTATGTCGGTTATGTCTATGGAGGACACTACTTGGGATGATGAACATCATCGTTCCATTCTCTTCTTGGAACAACACACCCTTGAGATTTACCAACGGATTTCGACTCCGTCGACCATTGTTGTCATTTCTTCCGTTCTCGAGTCCACACAGGATTTTTTATACAAAGGGAACTTAAGTAATATTTCACCCACAGTCTCCCTTGACATATCCACTAAACTTGGAGTTGTTGAAAATGTGCACATCGGAGCTTCATGTTCCACTGATGAAGTTGTCACATATAAATCCCTTTTTCAAGAGTTTCGTGACATCTTCGCATGGAGCTATGAAGAGATTCCTAGTACTGACCCCGATATTGTTGTAGATGCAATTAAGACATACCCGGGCACTAAACCTGTCTGGCAAAGACTTCGCCCGGTCCACCCTCGCAAAGAAACCACTATCAAGCTTGAAGTTGAAAAAATTCTTAAAGCTGGATTTATTTATCCTGTGGCTTTAATTGATTGGGTATCCAATCTCGTTCTGGTTAACAAGAAACAAGGTACGATCTGCATATGCGTTGATTATAGGGACATTAATAAAGCTTGTCCTAAAGACAACTTTCCCACCCCCTTCATCGACCAGATTGTTGACGATTGTGCCGGGAGTGAAATCTTCTCTTTGATGGATGGTTTCTCCGGATATAAACAAATCAATATAGTGCCCGCAGATCAACACAAAACCACTTTTATTTGTCCTTGGGGCACTTTCGCCTATAGGAAATTACCCTTCAATTTAAAGAATGCCGACGCGACTTTTCAGCATGCCATGTCTTATGCCTTTCATGATATAAAGCACATTGTACAACCATATCTAGATGACCTACCGACACATTCCATGCGCCGTGTTGATCATCCGACACACCTCTGAACCATTTTCCTCCGATGTCGGTTCTATCGTATACGCTTAATCCCACACAAATGTGTTTTTTGTGTGGAGTTCAGACGACTTCTAGGCTTTATCGTATCTTGTCAGGGGATCAGGGTAGATCCTTTGAAGGTCGAAGTGATCCTCAATCTCCCTCCTCCTTCCTCACTTCGCCAGCTACAAAGTTTGCAAGGGAAGACAAACTTTCTACGTTGTTTTATCCCAAACTATGTTGAGTTAACACTCAGATTTACTTGACTATTAAAGAAAGGCTCCGAGTTTGTATGGGACACCACTGCTAACAAAGCCTTCGACGTTTTGAAATTGACTTTAACCCATACCCCACTACTTTTCCCACCCGATTATAGTCGAGATTATTTCCTTTACCTCACTGCCTCGGACTCTACCATTGCCATGGTTTTGGTCCAAGAGGACAATTCTCCGATGAACATGTCATTTATTATTTGAGTCGGAGTTTCACAACTATCGAAGCCAAGTATTTACATGTTGAAAAACTGGCCTTGGTAGCTGTTCAAGCTGTCCAACATTTCTGGCAATATATCCTTTTACATAAGACCACCGTGATTTCCAATTGCAACCCTATGAAACACATTGTTACATGCCAGTTTATAGGGGAAAAATACTCCAAATGGATTGTGATACTCCAAGAGTTTGAATTAGAGTTTGAACGTGGTAAGTCTAAGAAATCCTTGGTGTTTTCTAAATTGATATGTGACCTTCCCTGTTCTGAGACGAAAAATGTAGCAGAGGATTCATTACCCGATGAATCCCTTTTTCGGATCAGTTCTGATGACCTTTAGTATGGAGATATCATTATATATCTCCAGACTTAGACTTTTCAACCTGATTTTTCTAGTACTGACCGTCATCGCATACATTACCAAGCCTGTCAGTATATCATCCTCGGTGATACTCTTTATCACCATGGAGTTGACTCTGTTTTTCGACAATGTCTCACTTATGATGAGGCTGAGAAAGCTTTGAATGACTACCATTCTGGAGCATGTGGTGGTCACATGTCTGGGTATGGTACTGCCCAAAAGATCTTATGAGATGGGTATTTTTAGCCTTCTCTATTCAAAGATTGTATTATTGCAGTCCAAAAATGCCATGCTTTCCAAACATACAACAACAAAATAAGATCTCACTCCACTCCCTTACATCCTGTAGTTTCCGTTGGAACCTTCGCTAAATGGGGCATTGATTTCATGACATGTAACCGTCACTCAACCGGGGGGCATGGGTAAATTATTGTAGCCGTAGATTATTTCACGAAGTGGGCCGAGGCGATGCCTACATTCGACAACACAGGAAAAACTGTAGCCCTATTCATCTTCAATCACATTATTACATGATTTGGAATCCCACAGGCTATCATTACCGATCACAGTAGCCACTTTCGAAACTTTATGATGTTTGAGCTTACGCAAAAGTTGGGTCTTCGACATGACAACTCAACCCCCTACTATCCATAGGCCAATGGCCAAGTGGAAGCAATAAACAAAGTACTTATTACCATGCTTCGACGGATTATCATAATTCACAAAATGAGTTGGCACACGATGTTGTTCTCCACATTGTGGGCCTATCAGACATCCGTGAAGTCATCCACGGGGTTTACACCCTTCCAATTATTTTATGGTTTAGAAGTTGTTCTACCGATTGAATGTGAAATTCCGTCGTTAAAACTAGCCGTCAAACTTCTCCCAAATACCTCTACTAAGGAGGAACATCTTTTGTATCTTATGCAATTGAAGGAAACTCGTCGTGATGCCACCCTATTTATTGAAACTCAAAAGAAACATGTAAAAGTCCAATACGACAAACATGTCAAGCCACACATGTTCTCTAAAGGTGATCTAGTTCTCCTCTATGAAAAAGATCGTGATTTGCTAGGAGCCGAAAAATTTGAGGCTATGTGGTGAGACCCTTATATTGTTAAAAGAGTGTTGGAGAAGGGAGCATATGAGTTAGTAGATTACGATGGCATTCCTTTGAGTGAACCCAGAAATGGGCTTTACTTGAAGAAGTACTACGCTTAGCGTATCTCTGCATAAGCACTTGTATTTTTACTGTATCATACTCTTGTGTGTTTCTGCTATTTGACTTTTACCCCTGGTTACTTACCCTTCATTGTGTTTGGTCTCCAGATGTCAGTGTTTTCACTACCTTATATTGGCTTCACCAATAGTGTTAGCCATAGTACCCGGAATTTAGCTTCTGCTGCTTGGGAAATCTATGCACCCTCAAACGAACTTATTTTTCTACAAGGTGTTTGTCTCGGTTGAGCGACCAATAATATCGCAGAGTATAGCACGGTCATCGTATTATTAACTAGTGCTATTTCGCTTGGGATTCGTCGCTTCATTATATGACTTGATTCGCAGCTAGTAGTACTTTAGTTAAACAATGTCTATGTTATCCAAATCCCTACTCTATTATGGGTATATTTACGAATCCGCCTCTTGGAATGTCATTTCGATTATATTGAATATCAACACATTCCTAGATGCCTAAATACATTAACTAATGTTCTAGCTAATTATGTATTAGACAGACATTTGAGACACTTGTAATTCCAATCACATTTCACAAATTATACAAAAAGCAGAGTAAATCGGTAAAAGCCTCATGTATATATATATATATATATATATATATATATAAATATATAATGATATAATGTTTACAAAAAGAGTTTTCATTCGAAGATCAAAATATCAAAATATAGAGCCCATGGCCCCTACAAAATGGCATCATGGATGCCTCTCATGATAGCATACTACGGCTCTCACTACCCTACGTAGTAATTGACTAAGTGAGCCAGATACGCCTACAATATGGCGTTGATAACACCTCAGGATCTCCTTGATGGATATATCATGGATGTCTGTCATCAAGCCTTCCAGGTTCTTCTCTATCACATCATAATCCTCAGCATCTGATCCAGCTACTATGCATTCCTCTGCTCACCTCTGAATAAGAGAAGATCCCGGGGGTCAATGTAGCCCTACATCTGCATAATCGAATTTTTTTTATTAGTCTTTTGATCAGAAACATAAAAACATTAAATATTTTAAAAACTCATAAAAACATTGTAAAAAACAAATGTCTTTCTTACCTAGATCTCCCCATTGAGATCCCTCAAGGAGAACCAAATCTGGATCACCCCGAAAGTCTAGACCGACATAAGCATAATCATCAATCATCAGGATTTTCAGTCCCAACCAATTGAAGAATGCATCATCGTACTTCACAATCCGGCTCGCCACATGCCGTGTCATCAGGTCACACCATCTTTTCATTCGTGGATTTCTTAGGGATAGTATTCCCCATTCCACCTGCAGGCGTAGGTGTGGAACTCTTTCTAGGAAGAAAGATACTAAAATGGACCCATAATCGAATAGTTTTAGGTCCCCATTCTTGCTTTTCGTGAGTTGGATTTTCATGCTGCGTAATACACCATCACACCAATTGAATACTCAAGGTTCCAAGCATTCAATAACATATTGAAAGTAACTTTGGAGTGCCATGTGTGGCGAAGAACTCCCTACCATCTGTGCAATAATAAAAAGGATGGTTCTGAGGGTCAAATCTCTCACACCTTGGATTTCTATTTTTCCTTTACGTCTTTCAGCATCAGGTTCACAATGCCGACGAATGTACTCACTCATGGGAAAACCACCACCTTGACCACCTGTCAGAGTCACGCATGCCCCACGACATGAAAACCCCATCAGGAAATAAACATCCTCAATATCCAAAGAGAGGACAGGAACACCCGCGTGGAACACTTGTTGTTCTGAATCCCACATATGAACCAAATATTCTAGTAATCTTCGGTGGGCTCTCTTGCCCTGAACTTTGAAGAATTTTAATAGACCACATTGCCGGAGTGCATTCATAGTCCTCGGATCATTTAAATCCATAGAATCATCTTCTTCATGCTCACGCTCTCTCTATTCCAACATATTTGCAAGCAAACACCTACATTGGAAACAAAGAAGATCTTTAGCGCACTTTTTCAACATTTTTTGGTATTTTTGTTGAGTCAACATTCACTTTTCATTTTAGTTTTCCGGCTGCCGCGATCAAGCTTCAAGTACAGTGCGAAATTTCCACGAGTGCGCCTTAACGCACCTGCGGAAATCGTTGATTTTCGTAGGGCCCGTTATAGGCCACTCATGGCGGCCCCAACACACAACTAGCAGTCCCAAATCATCAAAAAATCTTGAATTTTTACCATCAAAAACAAAAATTAATCCGTTGAAAAGATATAAGATGAGATGCTTACCTCTTTTACGCAATCCGTTTGTTGAATGATCCCCTATGGCCTCCACAATCTGTCGCCGAAGTTGAGGTGAAAAACAAGGGTTTTTGGTAAGTTTTTGACCAAGTGCAAATAAAATGGTGAAAAAGACTTTTTTCTTCTATTTATTACTTTTTTTATCATTTTTGCTAATATTTTGTTTTATATAAATACATTTTAGTCAAAAACCCATTAACTCTAAAGGTCTTATAAGTGTTTTGTTCCTTGCAGGAAAAAATTTAGGACCTTGGACAACGAAGTATAGACCTTTTTTTTCAATTTGTTTTGGTCGCATGTACAATTACTTTTTAGGGGTTTTAGAAAAACCTTGAGCATAGTATTTGTTCATTCTCGGGCTTGAAAATCAATGAGAATGTAACCGAGTATACTTTTGTCATCTTTTTGTACTCATTATGGTAACACGAAAACAAAGAAACCTATGGAGAACTCTTTAAGCTCTTTTCATGCTCCCTAAAAATGAAAAGATTGTCGAGTGACCTTGTTCTTTTCACGCTCGTAAAAGTATTTGAAGAAAACGTTTGATGAGCGATAGTTTATCACTTTTTCGTTCTTGTTAAACAACTTTATGAAAAAGGAACTAGGAAAGTTCTCTTTAAGTGTTTTTCAGACTCTCAAAACATGAAAAATCCACGAGTTTTGTATATTTGGACTCGTTAAACAAACATCGAAAGGCCTACATGGGACCAAACCCCTCCTTCTCAGGGTTTGTTAAATATACTCCGAGGGACTCGTTCGAAGGATGAGCTTAAATTGACAAGCATATGTTATCCTCCTCAAGCTTGCGTAAAAATAAAGAGGTACTCGCCAGAAATGTTGGGGGAAAATTTGGGAAAGGAATGTGTCTTTGTATCTATATTAATGGCAGTAAGTGTCACTCTTGAACATGACATCCCTCTTCATCATTTGAATCTGGGTTAGGTAATCTGTTTGTGTCTTGTTTGACCTTCTGCAAGTTCATATCTTGGGTCATCTTTGAGTCAATACTGCCAAGATAATTGTCGTTTCATTCATATGTTCAAGAGAATTTCAAATGAAACCTTCTATCAAGTCAGTCATCTGCAATTGTCCATTCTTACCATGTCGACCTTCCCTGTGTCAGTACCAAGTCACATATGTATTTTTCTCTACCATAAATCTGTTGCTTATTTCATGTCATTGATGGGGGATACATCAAGGCCCTCCTGTGACGACTCTTTAACTGTCGACTTCAGCTCATTATCCAAGAAAAATACTTAGAAATTATTTAGTACCTTAGAGCCTACATGACTCAATGGAAGGTTTCTTCACTTTCGATAGTGGATTCACATCATTAATCCCTGATCGAGAGATTATGTCAAGTGTTCGACTTCAACTCATTTATTCACACTTGTTGGATTGTACTGGAGTACCTTGGGAGTCATTGACATCAATGGTGATTTCTCTCGCACTTGTTAACAATTTTCATTAATGACTGGTAATCAAGTGGTTTCTATTCACATTCGACTTCAACATCTGTAATCACGTGACTAGAATCGTACTAACGGACGATGGATTGAAGACCCTGGACTTCATCATTTTTGGTCCAGGTTATGATGGAGTATTTGTGATTTGTTTTGACACATAGATCCACAGTGTATTCCTAGTGGCTATGCAGAATCTTGTTGACATGGATCCATGGTGTATAATTGGTGGCCATGATCTACATTTATGATTTCGATCATTTACGGTTTGAACATGGGAATGCCTACTTCAGACATGGTGTGATATTGTACAGATGCTTGATTGTTTGCAGGTTCCTGATTGGTGCGCCCCTATTTCTTGACACATACACGCTTATTTTACAAAGTATTTCGGTTGTCTTGAGTTCCAGCCTCATACTTTGGGGGGCATTCTGTTACACATTATTTTGGTCACCTTGATGATGATTACATAAACATGTGTTCAGGTTCCCAATATGATCTTTTGCCTCAGAAAAGAAACCTCTTTCCACCCTTGCAAAATGTATTTTTGGAAGGCCTCCACGGGCTGCTCCCTTTATATAGTGCGGAAATCCCGCCTGTGGGATTTTCATAGGCTTCTATATAGTCAGGTCGCAGCGACAATTTAAAACTAAAAGAGGAAAGAAGTTCTAGCAGCTTCTAGAAGTAGAATCTTCTGGAAATATGAGGTGACGTTCGTATGGTTACGATCCTACTGAATTCTTTGATTTGATGGGATCATCCTCATCTCTTTAATCACTTCAGCTTCTCCTAAATAATGATAGGATTCTCATGGAAAAGGTTAGAGATACAAGCATAAAGAAGCATATAAAATTGATGAAAGAATAGGCTGAAGACTGTGTGAATAATCCTATTTCAAGTGATGCTTGAGGTCTCCATTCATCCATCAAGCTTTTGTGAAAAATATTCATGCAAATGTCAGAGAAAATGTATGTGTGTGTTAGAACAAAGGGCCACTGAAAGGGAACTTGCGACATCAAGGTGATTCGTTTGTATCTTCTACCTTTCATTAATATAATACGGTGGAACGTCTCTTTCCCATAAAATTATTGATATTTTATTACATGACTCCTTGATCACATGTTTAGGTTGTCATTGAATTTCACTATTGTTGCTTTCACGTTGGTTGATTTGTGTCATTGCATATCTGATCTCACAAGAACATTGGAGTAAGGCAGGATCAACAAATACATAAGGAAGTGATTCATAAGCTATGTTATCTATTCCTTCTTTGGTAGTTAAATTCAATGAATGTAACCTAGGGAAAGCATCTTGTTCCATCTTGTTTTGTTCTAGATCCAAGTGGATCTAGTGGGATTAGTTCATGTCCGCATCTACCGATTTACCCGTTAACAAAAATAATGTGTAACAGTCAGCCCAGGCAATTAGCCAGAATTACTATAAATATAAGAGGCCAGTCTTCATTTTGCAGGTAGTCTCAGAATTGTAGAGCAACACTTGTGCGCACTGTAGTGCCCAGTTTTGTGCACGGGTTTGGAGGAGAGCTTCCATTGCAGCTGCTGTAGCTAGAAGATCACGTTTGGCTTGGACTATCTCTTGGTTAGGGTTTGGACTATCTGATCAGCTCTTGTTGGTGCACTATCCTTGGGGAGAGGTGCGCTACCCTTTGTTCGACTATCTAGCCTAGGGTTTGCTTCCGTAGTGATTCTCTATCAAGGTTAAGGTGTGCTCGGAGGGTGGCTTCGGCCTATGGTTGGGTGACAATAGTGATATTTTCAATGGTAAAACAAGCACATTCATTCATATTATAACATGTTATGGGCCCACACCTCCTTCATTTAGTCTAACTACTGGAAGGAAACATAACCGTATGGATTATAAGCTTGTTGAAGAACTGTCGCTAGGGTTTGTAGCAGGAGAAGTCACCATAGCACTGCCGCTAGGGCTACTAGCAGGTGTAGTTGCAGAAACCCTAATCCTCTCATTGAGACACCTTAAGTGAAGGTATTGACCTAATTTATGGATATATCAGTGCACCCTAGCCTAGTGCATCTCCTGGTACTCTTAGCAAGCCAAGATGTCAAGTTTGAGTTTTTGGTCAGATCTAGGATTGACCAAGTCAAAGCAGCCATGACTTTCTCTATGAAGTCAAAAAACAAGTTAGACAGAGCTTCTAACTTCATAGCATGGAAGACAAATATTGAACTCATCCTTTCCAAGAATAAAGTGTTGGATATCGTAAAAGGAAAGATCGTGGAACCAAAGTTTGAAGAAGGAAAAGAGAAGGAACCGCAGAACATTGCAGTTATGGATAAGTTCAAAGACGGTGACATCAATTCCATGAGTATCATAGTGGACTCTATAAAATACCACTTGATACCATACATATCGCATCTTGACTCATCAAAGAAGATGTACGATGCCCTAACAAACCTCTTCTCAGTCAGAAACATTGGACAAATAACAAGTCTAAAGAATGAGCTCCGTGACATGAATATGAATGATGATGATAGCATAACATCATACTTTGTGGGGATTTCCCAGTTAAGAGATCAACTACAAGCTATTGAGGAGATCATTTTAGACAAGGAATTGGTAAACATAGTACTCAATGGTCTTCCCAAGACATGGGATGCATTTACCGCAATCATGAACACAAGAAAGGAGTATCCTACATTTGAATAAATTTGGACTTGTTGTGCTCAAGAAGAATCCAGGATCAGTGCAAAAGAGAAACCCCAAAAGAAGTACAATGATCAAGCCTTCACAGCAAGATTCGAGAACTTCAGGAACAAAAGGAAGTTTGGTTCAAGGAGGAAGCCAAATCAAGAGAAAGATATTTCAGAAATACAATGCTTCAACTGTCAAAATTATGGTCACTACAAGAATCATTGTCCTGAGCTAAAGAAAAGGAAGGAGAAACACGAAGCATCAATTTCCGAAGAAAAGGAACCCACAAAGAAGACTAAGCAAGATGAAAGAAACTTCTTCTTCTGAAGGTAACAATACTCTTCTTAGTACTTGTACATATCTTGTTTCCATAGACTCTGTACATATCTTGTATATCTATCTATTAGAAGATAATATGTTCCAAGAAGAACTATACTTATGGAAGAACAACAAGATAAGGATTGCTATCATAATACACATGAAAGGATGAAATACATCAAACAAATCATGTGGAAGCTATTACAAGATAAGCCAAAATCAAGAATCAATCCTGAAGAGACTTAGAAGAAGCAAAAAGAAGTCAACAATCAAGAGGAAATTAGAGAAAGAATTATAACACTTTGTGGAAGGGAATAAGGATGCAGATGGAAGCATGGACTCTCCTAGATGGAGGGAGCTGCTTATAATAAAAACATGCACTCATACATGAAGCAAGGGTTAGGAGGGTTCTAATCCTATAATCCATTGAAGATGATGAAATATATATCCATGGTAGCAGCCATGAAAGGCAGTACGTGTTCAGTTCGACCTCAGAAGAAGTCTTGTTTGAAGAGAAGTCTTAAAGTATCCCTAGTTGTCCATCCACATTTGTGATCCTATAATGAAAGGAAGAAGTGAAATCTTTAGGGCATGGAATCTATAAGAAACTCCATGGACCCAAGAGCTAAAGAAAAACATTAGGAAGAACATGAAGATTCCAAGAAAGAAAGAGAAACCAGAACAACCAATCACTGTATTAAGAATCACAAGATCACCAAACTGATATGAACTCAATAAAAGCAATCAAGTAGAGGAACTGAAAGTTGTCATGAAGAACAGTGTATATATATGCAAGCATTGCAAGATCCAGAACTAGAGGTTCTCCCATATGGAGGGAGAAGACTATGATGATTACTTATTCCAATAAATCAGACATACCTCTACATGAGTATTTATATCATCCGCAATATCCATGGGTTGGAGTTCTACATCAGATGAATGAAAAGACTGTTCTTCAGAGAAGTTGAACAAAGAGTGTATGAAGAGAAACCTCAAGACTTTGAAGCATACCAGAAAGAGACCCTTGTATGTAGATAGAAGAACATAACTTGGTGGAGAACCTCCAGTGAACAACAAAAGTGTGGTGAAGATTTTCTATAACAGAGATGTTGTATCAAGATGATTACTCAAAAGATTAGATCTCATGATGACAGAAGAAGTTCCACATGGATATGTTCCAGTTTTCCAACAATGATATACTTTATGTATCAGAGCTACATGAAGCCTTCAGAGAAAACCAGTGTTCCAGACCGAAGTACATTTGAAATCAAGAGTTACATTATCCATGATGAAGTCTAGAAAGGAGAAAGTAGTTCTCCAATACATATCTCCACAGATGAGCAGATAAGCAGACATTTTTGGTAAAGATTTTGCCCAAGATGAAAGAGTTTTCATACTCAAGCTGGAGCTCGTGGAGACGACTTCCTTATTGAAAAAGGAAGAGATGACTCCCAAGTTGGGAGGGAGCACTGATGTATTATTGATTGATGGACAATCATTTTTCAGTTCGAAAAATGGTCCAGGATGAGAATATTCTTTCGAGTTCGGAAAGTGGATTGAGATTTATGACGGACAGACATTTTCCAGTTCGGAAAATGGTCCAGATTGCTGATGTAGCATAGAAAATGACTTCCCATTGTGGTTAACATGGGAAGTGGTCCAGGGCAGTCTTTCTTCTTGAGGGTTACTCAATAAGACTGACCCGCCTCGTTGGACAACAATTTCTCATTGTGGTTAACATGAGGAATGGTCTGTTTTGGAGGTTGGTTCGGGACAATCATTTCCTCTTATGGTTAACATGGGAAATGGTCTGAACAATCATTCCTTAGGGAGGATTCATTCTCTCCAGGATGCACTTTGTTTAGTGCCGGAGGAATGGTCCAGGGTGGGGAATGGTCCAGGTTCAACAATTAGGGACATACATTCCTTAGGGTAGACTCATTCTCTCCAGGTTACACTTTGTTTAGTGTCGGAGGAATGGCCCAGGGTGGGGAATGGTCCAGGCTCATAAAATTAGGACAATTATTCTTTCTTGCTTGAGAAGAATAGTCCAAATAGCTCATCATTGATGTTTGACTTTCTAAGGGAAGATGCTTTTTCAGATCTCACAGATGTGAGTAGAAGAATGGCCCAGATAATTCAGGTTATATCATAACATTGTTTCTGTGTAGGTTGATATCAAATGATTGTTATGAAGACTATATGTCTCTAAACAGTAGATGTATACTACTGTGGTGGATGTGTTCCACTGTTTGATCAAGTACCTATGTGCTACTTGGTGTGGTAGTGTACCACTAGATTATAGTTGTGTATGACTATGGATGGACACAGTTGTGTTTTATTATGATATTGTTATGATTTCCTTGAAGACTATCAGTAGTGTTGAAAATCATTATCAGCTAGATGGATGATCAATGAACAGAGATTTCCCAGACAAAAAATGGTTCAAAACATTTATTCTTCTAGATTAGAAGAATGGCTCCTGTGTCACTCTGTGGAGTGAGAATCATGTCTGATTACTTAGATAGAGTATGGTTCCAAGAGATGATGCAGATGATGACACTGATGATGATGATGGTGCTCATGATCTAGTCATGAGATAGTCTATACAACTATGTTGATGCTACCGGGTGAATGGTATGTTTGTGCTCAAGACATTACCTATAATACCTCCCTAGCTACGAGGGAGTGTTGATATTATGGTAGTTACGGGAGGTATTTACCTCCACGTGTAAACCTAACGAGAAAAGAATACTCCGTGAAGCAAGAAGAAACCCTAATGAGTTGGCTAATAACCCTAGAAGACATGTCGGCTCAAGAAGATAAATTGTATTAGGTTATTAGCCTCCAAGAGAAGAAGTTAGCTAGAAGAAATAATATATACTGAACAAACAGATACCAAGAATGAGAAGTCGTCCCAGGTAATTAGCCAGAATTACTATAAATACAGGAGGCCAGTCTTCATTCTAGCAGGTAGTCTCAGAATTGCAGAGCAACACTTGTGCGCACTGCAGTGCCCAATTTTGTGCAAAGGTTTGGAGGAGAGCTGCCATTGCAGCTGCTACAACTAGCAGATCACGTTTGGCTTGGACTATCTCTTGGTTAGGGTTTAGACTATCTGATTATCTCTTGTTGGTGTGCTATCCTTGGGGAAAGGTGCACTACTCTTTGTTTGGCTATCTAGCCTAGGGTTTTCTTCCGGAGTGATTCTCTGTCAAGGTTAAGGTGCTCATAGGGTGGATTCGGCCTATGGTTGGGTGACAATAGTGATATTGTCAATGGTAAAATGAGCACATTCATTCATATTCTAACAGGCCCAAGCACATGCAATTTAACTCAAGACTTGAGCCGTGATGGGGGTTCGCCCTCCAGTCTACCCTTCCATCTGTCTAAATCGAGAAAGCTCTACGTCTGAGTTCAATAAGCCTCACACAGCTCTGAAACTTGAAGCTAGTGATGTTTTCTGGGGAAACCGATACACCTTCTATCCGAACTGTTGAGTCTATGTTCGACCCCTATGTGGATTCCTTGTCATGCACTCTAAAAACTAGTGGAAAAACTGTGGATTGAGCCATGTCATCTATGTATCATGTGATCCATTTGATCCACTCTTGCAAAGTCGAGCCCGTCCCTAAACTGTATTTGAGTAATTTCCTTTTGTGTTCCTGAGTGGAATTGACCAGTTGTGGTTGCTGATTATCTTCACCTTGTAGAAATTTTGCTGAAACTGGTTGAAGAAGAGGGTTGTCAGGTTCATAGTAGAAGAGGCAAGTTTTCAGACCTGTAAGTGACTCTCTTCAAGTGAGAGAGAGTCTGATCGGAAGTAGTTTTCTCCCAGAGAGAGTCCATCACCAGCTACAGAGCTCTGAGAATTCCTGATCCAGCCTGTTGTCGAGGCTCAGAGGGGAGGTGAAGAACCAATGGACTGTGCTTGTGAAGGTGTATACTCCTGGGTAGAACAGGCATGTGGGGAATGAGAGTGGTTAGTAGTGGGCGTAAGAAGGCTCCTGGGGAGAATCATTTCAATTGTTATGTGTAGTTTTCCCGTAACCTCAACCTAGTCTAGGATTCCCTGACCTTGGGTGGAGTTTAGTCCACTGTTGAGTGTGACGAGAAGTGAGGTCTAAGGCTAGGAGGTTTGTGGAATGTTTGCACATGGTTGGTGGATTTACTACAGTTCCAAAGATAAGTGTCATTATGTATTTTAATTATGTACTTAATTAGAGTGCATTTCTGTGATGCTTGCAATATTATCATGTATTCCATTGCAATGATATTTACTTTTGATTTCAATCATTTTGTATGTTAGCAGTAATTATATTTTTACTCTGTTAAGCCATTTCATTCTCATTTAAATGAATACTACATAAATATGAGAATGTTTCCGCGTAGTAGCATTGCACGACAAGTGGGTTGATAGCCCAGGAATGTTACAATATGGTATCAGATCTAAAAAGGCTAAGCTAAGGCAGTGTTGGTAGCATTGCCTGATCTGTTGGGTGTTGGGGATGTTACAATATGGTATAAGAGTCCAAGGTTTCAACGCTGAGCCTAGATGGTCCGGATAAGTGGTCTTTGGACCCAAGGTTTCGAGAGGAAATTGAGTCAGAAGGACTAATTTTGAACCTTAGAATGCGTCTGAGTGCCAATGGGTTACTTGGTCATGTTACAAAGCTGAGGAGGAGTAGCGGTAGAATAAAACCACAGTTGTAGATCAACTGTAGAGGAAAGGATCTGTCAAATCCACATCCAAACACTTAGGAGAATGCGTAGAAGAGATGAGATCTGGACCATCAAATCTGAGCATGGGAACAATAGTTGTTGGATCTAGGGAACATGCACAAGGCTTAAAACTGTTTGGAGTTGCACAAGAGTGTGGATATCGTGATACGTGAAGTCCCGACATCATCAAAATTGTACATCGAGAGGGATACGTGGGGAACGATCAACCTTTCGCTGACTCGTGACTAAAAAATGGTCAAAGGGAAAGTTCACAAGAATTCGCGAAACACGAACTCGCGATTAGATCACAGTCGTCAGATCGTGGAGGAATTAGGACCATCTAATTGGGAGCTCCGAAATGTTGACATTTCGGGAGTTCGATCATCGGGAGAGTGGGATGTGTTGTTGCACAAAATCCTGAAGCCCGATGTCCCAAAACAAAAAAGTGGGCACAGTGGGGCGGAAACGCGTCACCTAAAGTAACGTGGACCTTCTTAAGTACACCACTTATCACCACCGTGGTTGGTGACAACTGTGTTGTGGGCTTGGAGGCTAGAAAGGTCGAAAGTTCAGAAGTCGGGAGTTGGAGAAGGAAGCGACTGTGGGAGCCTCCAAGTCCGAAATCCTGAAACCCCGAAACCCGAAATCCCGAAGTCCCAATTAGAGAGCCTTGAGACGTAGTGCTTGGTTATGACCATGGTTGTGTGGGTGGGAGAACTGAGAGAAAGGAGCTAAGGATTGAGTGCACTACAGAGCTGAGCAGAGCTCAGAAAATTCATGGAAACTGAGCATTTTCTTGAATCAAGTGTTTATGAATGTTGTGGAATTTGTTAAGAAACATTGGCCTGGCAAATTCCGGTTTTCTGCACATTGTGTTTGCAAAATTTCAACAAGTACCAGAACCAAATAGAATTTCCACCGAGTGCAAAGAAAATGGAAAGGGAACAGACTACTTCTAGTTCCAAGGACAAAGCAAAAGGAATTGATGTTCACTTGGGAGTTGAGGGATCGAACTCCAATGGCCATGGAGAGGAGATAGATAAGGAAATAAACCTAAGGAAGATCATTGAAGGATTGCAAAAAGATTCCCGAACTGGCCAAGCAGATAGCAAAAATCTCAGAAAAGCTAAGGAAAAACAAAGTGAATTTAACATAAAGATGTTAAAGAGTTTGGAGAGAATAGAGAAGAAGTTGGAGAAGGAGAGCGACTCGAGCAGAACAGGGAGTCACCAAACTTCTGAGGGAAGAAGGTCAAGGAGTGCGGATAGACACCATCGTCACTCCCAAGGTTGCTCCAAGAGAAGGACACATAGTAGTTCAGGCCCATCTCCTACCAGAAAGCACGGGAGATCGGGAGTGGATGAATTGAAGGGAGAGATGAACAAGATTAAGGATCCTGCGTTTTATGGAGAACATCAGAAGGAGGAAGACGCCAAAACATGGTTGCTTGGTATGAGGAAATACTTCCAACTACAGAATTATTCCTCTCATGCGGAAGGAAGAATTGTGATGTATCAACTGAAAGGAAAAGCATCCATGCGGTGGGATCAACTTGTGCAGGTGCAACACATTAGAGAGAAAGATATCACTTGGAAAGAATTCAAGAGTTATGTCGAGAAGAAGTATTTAACAAAGAGATATTATGACAGAAAAATGAAAGAGTTCTTTGAACTCAAGCTGGGCAGCATGACCATTAATGAGTATGAACGTAGGTTTTTGGAATTATTGAATTATGTTCCATTCATCAAAGAGGAGACTGTCAAGATTCAAAGGTATTTGAGTGGAATGCCACCTTCCATTGTGGACAAGATCCAATATGATGACCCTAAGACCATGGAAGAAACGATAAGAAGAGAGAAATGCTTATATGAACAACAAAGAGAAAAGCCTACCTTTTGGAAGGCTTGGGATGACCAGAAGAAGTTTAAGAAAGAGAAAAGGCAGAAGGGAAACACACCTCCCTTTTTCAAAAACAGTCCTCAAGGACAACCATCATTTAGAGAGCCAAGAATGGCTGAAGTAGGGGAACAAAGGCCAAGACAGATGCCCATTCAGTGTTGGGGCTAATAGGGAAACCATAAGTGCAGAGATTGTCTACACAAAAATGGAAAAGTGAGAACTGTCCATAATGTTCAGCAAGTTGAAATAGTGGAGGACATGGCAGTAGAATGCGAAGGATCTATGCAGCCCTGGACAACAAGCAAGTTGAATTTCAATCACACATGATTGAAATAGAAGGTATGATTAACAACCAACCACTTACTATTTTAATTGATTCGAGGGCTAGCCATAGTTATATATATCCTAGAGTGGTGGAAAGTTTGCATTTTTCGAGAAGAAAACATGAAAATTCTTGGTTAGTGCAACTGGATATAGGAACCAAGAGAAAAGTCACTGAATTAGTCAAGTCTCATCCAGTGGATATGAAGGGACTGAGCACAAAGGATGAATTGAATATTCTTCCTTTAGGGTCTTATGACTGTTTGAATGGGATGGACTGGTTGGACCAACACCATGCCATCTTGGATTGTCATAACAAGACATTCACTTTTTTGGATGAGGAAGGCAATAAAAAAATAGTCCAAGGAATTCCTAGAGCAGTTACTATCAGAGAGATCTCAACAATGCAGCTAAAGAAGTGCTACATGAAAGGCTGTCAATTATTTGCAGCCCATGTGGAGGAAACATCTAAGGATAAGGTGTCAAGTATTGGAGATCATGCAGTACTAAAAGAGTTTGAAGATGTATTTCAAGAGGTACCCTAATTGCCCCCGAAGAGAGATATTGATTTCTCGGTAAATTTGATGCCTGGAGCAACTCCAGTGTCGAAATCTCCTTACAGAATCAGCACGTCGGAGTGAAAGAACTACAATTGTATCTTGAAGAGCTTCTAAAGAAGGGGTACATACACCCAAGTGTGTCACCTTGGGTACCCCAGTCCTATTCGTGAAGAAGAAGGACGGAACGCTGAGATTGTGTATTGATTTTAGACAATTGAACAAAGTAACTGTAAAGAACAAGTATCCCTTGCTGAGGATTGATAACCTCTTCGATCAGTTGAAGGATGCGAAGATAGACCTCAGGTCGAGATATCACTAGGTAAGGATAAAGGATGAAGACATCAGCAAGACCGCCTTTAGAACAAGGTATGGTCATTACGAGTTCATAGTGGTGTCGTTTGGGTTATTGAACATACACACTATTTTTATGTGTCTGATGAATGGTGTATTCAGGGACTATCTAGACAAGTTTTTCATAGTCTTCTTGGATGACATTCTGGTGTATTTCAAGTCAGAGGAAGAGCATGAACAACATCTAAGGATGGTGTTGCAGGTGCTAAGGGAGCACCAACTGTATGCCAAGTTGAGCAAATGCTCATTTCATCAGGAGTAGATCCATTACTTGGGGAATATTATCTCAAAGGATGGGATAGCTATAGACACTAAGAAGATTGAGGCCATTAGAGGCTGGTCAGCACCAAAGAACGTGACAAAAGTTAGATCCTTCATGGATTTAGCTGGTTATTACAAAACGTTTATCGTAGGGTTCTTGAGGTTAGGTCACCCTATCACTTCCTTGCAACGAAAGGAGAATAAGTTTTAGTGGATAAAGGATTGTGAGAAAAGATTTAAGCAATTGAAGCAACTGTTAACCAATGCTCCAATCTTGCAGATTGCAGATCCAAACGAAGATTTCATGGTATGCATTGATGCATGCAAAGAAGGACTGGGAGGAGTCCTCAGTCAGAATGGATTCATAATTTGTTATGAATCCAGAAAGTTGAAAGAGCATGAAAGGAACTATGCCACTCATGATTTGGAGTTGGAAGCCATAGTACAAATTCTAAAGAAGTGGAGACATTACCTCATGGGAAGGAGGTTCGAACTGAGAACATACCATAATGGTATGAAGTATTTGTTTGATCAACCAACCTTGAATGCTAGGCAGAGTAGGTGGTTGGAGTTTCTCTGTGAGTAAGATTTTGATATCAAGCATATCAAAGGGAAGGAGAATAAAGTGGTTGATGCAGTCAACATGAGAGTACACAAATTACATGCTACAACCATTATCATGTACCGAACTGATATAAAGAGTAGAATTTTAGAAGCTGCAAATGCAGATTTGCAGTACATGGAGCTGGTAGAAAAGATACAACAAGGTGAGATGCCACATAAAGTGGAGAATTATAAGTTGGAAACTGACAAAATACTTCTGTACAAGAACAAATTTATGTACCTAATGTCCAGGACTTGAAACGTATGATTTTGCATGAAATGCATAATGTGCCTTATGCAGAACACCCTGGATATTAGAAAATCATGGCAGCAGTCAAGAGCCATTACTTTTGGCCAGGTATGAAGAAAGAGATTTTTGAATACATTGCGAAATGTATGGAGTGACATAAGTTTAAAGCTGAGCATAGGCACCAAGTGGGGTTGCTGCAACCTTTACCCATTCCTGAGTGGAAGTGGGAAGTGGTGACAATGGATTTCATCGCGAGATTGCCCAGAACAGGAAAGCAACATGATTCAATTATGGTGGTGGTGGACAATATTACGAAAGATGCCCATTTCATTCCATTAAAGACTACTCATAAGGCAGTGGACGTTGTTGATGTCTTTATGAAGCAGGTGGCACGATTGCACGGAATTCCCAAGACAATTGTGTCCGATAGAGACCTGAAATTTACCTCAAATTTATGGAAAGGGTTATTCAAGGGGTTGGGAATGAATCTGAACTTCAGTAAAACTTATCATCTTGAGTCTGATGGATAGACACAGAGGGTGAACAGAGTAATAGAAGACACATTAAGGATGTATGTGATGGACAAACCATCTAAATGGGAAGACTACCTGGACTTGGTAGAATTCGCCTACAACAATAGGTATCAAGCATCATTGAAGATGAGCCCATTTGAAGAACTTTATGGAATAAAGTGCAATACTCTAGTGGGCTAGGATAATCCAACTAATAGGGCAATAGTTGGGCTAGAGTTGATCAAGGAAATGGAAGAACAAATTCTAAAAATTAAGCAGAATTTAAAGGTTGCCCAAGACAGGCAGAAAAGTTATGTTGATAGGAACATAATTCACAGAGAGTTCAAAGTGGGTGATCATGTTTTCATGAAAGTGAAAGCCAATAGAAGTTCCCTGAAGCTGGGAAACTATGCCAATTTGGCAACCAGATTTTGTGGGCCATTTCAAATCCTAGAAAGGATTGGGCCAGTTGCATATATGCTTGCATTACCTGCATCCATGAATGTACATAATGTGTTTCATGTTTCATTGCTTAAGAAATATATACCTGATGCTAATCATGTAATTGATTGGAATGTGATTCAGGTTGAACTAGAAGGTGTCCTGCAAGTGCATCTTGTGCGCATATTGGACCGGAAAAGAAACAACAACGGAATCGAGCCATAGGGAGTTTAAAGGTCCAATGGACCTGGTATGGTCCTGAGGACGCGACATGGGAGCATGAAAATTCTATGCAGACAGAATATCCACATCTTTTTTAAGATTTTGGAAAATCTTGCTAATGTCGTGTGAAAGTTTCACTAAGGACAGTGGAAAAATAATGGGAGGGGATTGTAATATCCCCAAGGATGAGCCCTGTTGTAATCATGTTTATGAATTGTAAATCATGTTTTGTAGGCTGGTGAGCCAAGTTTATATAAGCTGGTGGGATTATGTGTTTATTAGTCCGGAGAGCCTAAGTGTTAGAGGCCAGGAGCCTGATTGTGTAATGTAATTATTCAGGACATTAATACAAATATAAACATCATTGTGTGTAGACCAACCACGAAGAAAGAGTGATGGGGGACTAAGCTTCCACAAGGTGGGTAAAGGAGAAAGGGGCTAAAAAGTTTGAAAGAGAGGCTAAGTGTTGAGCCTAGGGGATAATATTAGGGGCTTAAGTCCTTAGGAATAATAATTTATTATTATTCCAAAATCTATGTGAAATGTATGTCTTTATCCTAAGTTCCTAGAAAGCGGAACGTGTGAAAAAAGGGAATGCATGCTGATGGAGCGCATCCAGCCTCATGGGAGACATGTGTCGGCCCAAGCACATGAAATTTAACCCAATACTTGAGCCATGATGGGGGTTCTCCCTCCAGTCTACCCTTCCTTCAGTTTGAACTGAGAAAGCTCTGTGTCTGAGTTCAATAAGCCTCACACAGCTCTGAAACCTAAAGTCGATGATGTTTTCTGGGGAAACTGGTACACCCTCTATCTGAACTATTAAGTTTGTGTTCCAGCCCTGTGTGGATTCCCTGTCATGCACTCTAAAAAATAGTGGCAAACCTATGGATTGAGCCGTGTCATCTGTGCATCCTATGAGCCAGCCGATCCACTCTTGCAAAGTTGAGCCCATCCCCAAACTATGTTTGAGTCATTGCCTTCTATGTTCCTGAGTGGAATTGACCAGTTGCAGTTGCTGATTATCTTCACCTTGCAGGAATTGGGCTGAAACTGGTTGAAGAAGCGGGTTTTCAGGCCCGTGGTAGAAGAGGCAAGTTGTCAGACCTGTGAGCGACTCTCTTTAGGTGAGAGAGAGTCTGCTCGAAAGTGGTTTTCTCCTAGAGAGATTCCAGCACTAGCTACAGAGCTATGAGAATTCTTGATCCGGCTTGTTGTCGAGGCCCAGAGGGGAGGTGAAGCACCGATGGACTATGCTTGTGAAGGTGTATACTCCCGGGCGAAATAGGCATGTGGGGAATGAGAGTGGTGAGTAGTGGGTGTAAGAAGGCTCCTGGGGAGAATCCTTCCGATTGTTCTGTGCAATATTCTTATAACATCATCCTAGTTTAGGATTCCCTTACCTTGGGTGGAGCTTAGTCCTAGCTCAGGGGTGATCCATTGTTGAGCGTGATGATCAGTGAGGTCTAAGGATGGGAGGTTCGTGGAAGGTATGAACATGGTTGGTGGAGTTACTACAGTTCCAAAGATAAGTGCCATTATGTATTTCAATTATGTACTTAATTAGAGTGCATGTCTGTGATGCTTGCAATATTATCATGTATTCCATTGCAATGATATTTACGGTTTATTTCAATCATTCTGTATGTTAGCAATAATTATGTGTTTACATTGTTAAGCCATTTCATTCTCATTTAAATGAATACTACATAAATATGAGAATGTTTCCGCGTAGTAGCGTTGCCCGACAAGTGGGTTGATAGCTCGGGAACGTTACAATACGGTATCAAAGATACAAAGGCTAAGTTAAGGAAATGTTGGTAGCATTGCCTGACCTGTTGGGTGTTGGGTATGTTACAGGTATGATCTTGTTTTGTTAACCCATCCACAATGAGAAGTTTAATTAATCCATGATGAAATAAGCTATGTTCCATATTAATAGGGTGTGATTGGACATGGGTCTCCATTTTAGATAGGATTTTTTATTTGGATTATGCTAAGAATGAAATGAAGGAAGAGATATAATAAGTAAAAACAATAAGATATTGCAAGAAACACAATATATAGTTAAAATCAGATTCTATTAATGAATGGAATACAAAAGTCTGTAAACTACAAAGCACACAAACTAGGTAGAACGATGGTAGCTTATCTCTGAAGAAAGAGATGTGTCGGGTACAATCATTCAGAAGAAGTTGATTACAAATATGAGATAAATTCATTTTAACATAAAGTATCAATGAGAAAACCATAAACATCCAAAACCCTAACCCCAAAAGATGAAATGCCAAAAGGTTTATGGGACCCAATGTGGTTAGTTGATACAACAACTTCCTGAGGGCACAACCTTTGCATATAATATTTGTTTAGGGTGATTTGTAGCTCATAAAAAAGGTCTATATGAGAAGTACATATTCTGAATGGCCCAGTATCTACATTTGGCTACTTATGAGGAACCGTCGTGCGAAAAAAACATTGTTTAGGGCCTCATAATGGTCCTGGAAATTTGGGATCTAAAAAACTGTAGAAACATTGCCAAGATGTAGGGCCATTCAGAATTAATGGAACAGGTGGGATGCTACCAAAATCCACCTGGATTATTCCTCCCCCCTTAGGAAGCAATCATACCCATTGTTTCAAGTTCCTCCGTCATATGGGGAAACTTCTGCTGAATTTGACTCCTGGTGAGTAACTTTCCCTGGTGAAGAAGTTTCCCTACTTTGACGAACTGATAGAGTTGGATGTTCTGTTGGCAGGTGCCCTTCATCTTGGTTTCCATGATCTGATCAATTTTCGTCAACTCAATGTAGTTAGGATTGAGTTATATAGGGGCCAATTTCTTGACCATATCCAAAGTGTCCAGGAGAGGTGGAAAATATTGTCGAAGCAATTCCACATTAAATATGGGGTGCAATCCAAGGAAAGGGGGAATGCTTAATTCAAAATAATTCTCATCCACAACCTTGGTGATGGTGTAAGGCCTGTATTGGAGTTGGTGGAGCTTCTAGTAGGGTCCTATGAGGCACTCTTTCTACAAATTCAACCATAACTTATCTCTCACCTGAAGCTTGTGTGGTACCCATTGTTGATCGTGGTACTGCTTGCACTTGGCATTGGATTTTTGCAAAAGATCATGAACTTGTTGTTGGATGTGGTGGATCCGTTCAACAAATTTGGTTACTCGATGAACCTTGGTATGAAAATGGGAGGACTCTTCCTATGTAGCTGCAATGGGAAGAACTGTGTCAATTAGAGCCAATGGCTGGAACCCCAAACACACCTGAAAATAGATGTGGCCAATAGAGTTGTGAATAGATTTGTTGTAGCTATGTTGAACATAAGGAAGGCTCTCATACCATGTGAATGGATTTTTGGAATTGTACATCCTTAGGATATGAACATTCATCCTATTGGATACCTATATTTTTCCATCACTCTCTGGGTGGAACTCGTTCGATTTGGTTAGCTTGGTGTCCATCATCGACCATAGGTTAGACCGAAAAGTACTCAGGAACCTATTGTATCAATCTAAAATAATGGTCGGTGGGAGCCCAAAATGAACCCAAACATGCCCAAGTAAGAGCTTAGTAGTGGCTTCAGTTGTGATACTCTTCTTGCAGGGTGTTAAAACTGCCATCTTAGAGAATCGGTCAATGACCACGAAGACATAGTCATTGCCATGCTTGTTTGAAGGTAGACTAGACATGTAATCCTTGGATATGGACTCCCAAGGCCTATCAAGAGTAGGAAGAGTGGTGTATAGCCCCTATTTATTAATGTTGGGTTTAGAAATGGAACAGCTAGTGTAGGATCTGATATACTTGCTAACATATTTTCTAAGCTTCGACCAATAAAAAGTCTTTTGCAATACTTCCATTGTTTTTCCCATGCCAAAGTGTCAAGCCACTTGACTATAATGGGATTCCAAAATCACTTTTTCATGCTCGTTTGAAGGAATACATGGATGGATCAGGTTGCATATAAATCAATCCTGGAGATGAAATTATGGAACTAGTTTTCATGTACTCGATGCTTGAAAGGTAGAAACAAAGTTAGAGTCGTTATTGCATAATTTTGGCCACCCGAAGGTCTCATGCCCATAGTAGTTAATAAATATAGTTAGCGCCACAATCGGGGGTCAATTGAGGAAGTCTGCAACAAGGTTGGTGTTTCCCTTCTTGTACTTGATGTTTAAGTGGAATTGTTGCAGGTACTTGGACCACTTCTGATAGTGGCCATTCTGCAATTTTCCTTGTGTCTACATGAATTGCAGAGGCCCATGATCAATGTGGATGATATTTTCATTTCCCAAAATGTAATGCTTCCACTGTCAACATGCCTGCAGGATGGAGTACATCTCTTTGTCATAGGTGGGGTATCTGTAAACAAGATCAGATAATATTTCACTATGATAGGCCACTATATTCCCATGCTGAGTGAGGATTGCATCGATTGAATAATTTAAAGCATCCATGTCAATATTATATGGTTGTTGTAGTTCAAGAATAATAAAGACTAGTGTTGAGTACAGGTAGAGTTTCAAATCCTCGAATGATTTCTATTGTGATGCAAACCAAACAAACTTAGCCTTGTCTCCACCCTTGGTCACCTGGCTTAGGTCCCAAGTAATATGAGAGAATCCCAACACAAACCTATAATAGAAGTTGGCAAGGCCCAAGAAGCTGCAGAGCTCAGTCGGTGTATCTAGGGTTGACCAGTCACAAATGACTTGGATCTTAGCTCGATCCACATGCACACTCTACTAATCCATGATGTACCCCAAATATTGATCTCTCTATGTGTCAAAGGAACACTTCTCTAAATTTTCATATAACTTTGTGTTGTTGCATGGTTCCCAAGACCTATTGAATGTGCTTCAAATGTTCCTTTGAGGTTTTGCTAAAGATGAGGATGTCATCCAGATACAATACCGAAAATTAGTTTGTGAATGGGCACAATATATTGTCCATCATCTGCATGAATGTGGCCAGGGAATTATCCAAGCCGCAAGGAATGACCAACCACTCAAAGATACCTTATTTAGAATTGAAGATTGTTTTCCATACATCAGTTTACTCAATCCACACCTAGTGGTAATTTGACTTCATATCAATCTTACTAAAATATTTCACGCCCTTGAGTTCATATAGAATATCATCAATCCAAGGGATTGGGTACTAGTTCTTGATTGTGATATTGTCCAAGGTTCTATAATCAATACAAAGTCACCATGTCACATCCTTCTTCTAAACTAAAATAATTGGGCTCCCACAAGGTGAGGAGATTGGTCTAATGTGGCCCTTCAAAATTATCTCTTGGATATGGAGTTTGATTTGTTCATTCTATAGAATAGAGTTCCTATATACAAGGCCGTTAGGAAGAGGAGAAATATGTGTCAAATCAATAGAGTGATTTACTTGACAATGAAAATGCATCCCAGTAGGTGACGAAAATATGTCTTTATGTTCTTCTACTATATTTTCCACCTATTTCTGCTGTGTAGAGGGACCTTGTGTATAGGTTTTAGCGGTTGTAGTGATATTCCATTCTCCTTATGAAATAACCATAGAGAGGAAAAATATTCCTTTATGAGAGATCACCTTTGTGCATTGCTTCATAAAGATCAAAGAGACTACAGTAGTTGGGACTTCCTCTGGTACCATGTAGAGTTTACAGGACTAGGATATGCTACCTCGTCACACACTCCTTAGCCTTGTTGGATTCAAGGCAAGGGGGTTATGAAATACTTTATTATGGTGCCTAATAAGGACTTGATTTCCTAGATTCACCTTCTTTTGCTACTAGATCGTTACTTTCAACCAAGATTGGTGGATAAAGAGTCTCGTTTGTAGAGGAACGAGTTTGGGGTTTCCTTGGCACACTCTTAATGAAGACCACCTTGTAATTCTCTTGATCTCATCATTTCTCATGTTATTGAATAGTTTGTATATCTATACTCCCATTAATCATAGGTGTATCCTTCTGCACTATGGGGGAGCCAACTACCTTCTTCTTACATCAACCGATTCCTTTTCGTTTCCTCCTTTTATTTTCCCTCAAGTTATTGGATTCTGGTGTATCTACCACCACTTCTGTATAAGGTCCCTCTCCTTTCTCTAATTATGTCCCCTCTAGAATCCTCTTCTTTCTTGTGGTTGGGTTTGACATAGTGTTTTCATAGTGGGGTTCATCATTTGGAGAATTAGCAGTTTATTTTGCAATGATATTTCCTTGATTTTTTTCCAAAATAGGAAATGACCCCAGGTATGATCTTGTTTTGTTAACCCATCCACAATGAGAAGTTTAATTAATCCATGATGAAATAAGCTATGTTCCACATTAATAGGGTGTGATTGGACATGGGTCTCCATTTTAGATAAGATTTTTTATTTGGATTATGCTAAGAATGAAATGAAGGAAGAGATATAATAAGGAAAAATAAGAAGATATTGCAAGAAACACATTATATAGTTAAAATCATATTCTATTAATGAATGGAATACAAAAGTATCTAAACTACAAAGAACACAAATTAGGTAGAATGGTGGTAGCTTATCCCCGAAGAAAGAGATGTGTCGGCTACAATCATTCACAAGAACATGATTAGAAAGAGGCTGAAAATTATTTTTAACATAAAGTGTTAATGAGAAAACCTTAAACATCCAAAACCCTAATCCCAAAAAATGAATTGCCAACATATTTATGGGACCCAATGTGGTTAGTGGATACATCAACTTCCTGAGGGCACAACCTTTGCATAGGATATTTGTTTAGGGTGCTTAGTAGCTCATAAAAAAAGGTCTAGATGAGAAGTACACATTCTGAATGGCCCAATATCTACATTTGGCTACTTATTAGGAACCACCGTGCCAAAAAAACATCGTTTAGGGCCTCATAATAGTCCTGGAAGTTTGGGACCTAAAAAACTGTAGAAAAATTGCCAATATGTGGAGCCATTAGGAATTAATGGAACAGGTGGGATGCTACCAACATCCACCTAGATTATTCCTCCCCCCTTAGGAAGAAATCATACCCATTGTGTCAAGTTCCTTTGTCATATGGGGAAACTTCTGCTGAATTTGACTACTGGTGAGTAAATTTCCCCGGTGAAGAAGTTGCCCTACTTATATGACCTGATAGATTTGGATGTTCTGTTGGAAGGCGCCCTTTGTCTTGGTTTCCATGATCTGATCAAATTTCGTCGACTCAATGTAGTCAGGATTGAGTTATATAGGGGCCAAGTGCTCGACCATATCCAAAGTGTCCAGGAGAGGTGGAAAATATGGTCGAAGCAATTCCGCATTAAATATGGGGTGCATTCCAAGGAAAGGGGGAATACTTAATTCAAAAAAATTATCATCCACAACCTTGGTGATGGTGTAAGGCCTGTATTGGAGTGGGTGGAGCTTCTAGTAGGGTCCTATGAGGCACTCTTTCTACAAATTAAACCGTACCTTATCTCTCACTTGAAGCTTATGTGGTACTCATTATTGATCGTGGTGTTGCTTGGACTTGGCATTGGCGTTTTGAAAAATATCATGAACTTGTTGTTGGATGTGGTGGATCTGTTCAACAAATTTGGTTTCTCGATGAACCTTGGTATGAACATGGCAGGACTCTTCCTGTGTAGCTACAATGGGAAGAACTAAGTCAATTAGAGCCAATGGTTGGAACCCCAAACACACCTGAAAAGGGATGTGGCCAATAGAGTTGTGAATAGATTTGTTGTAGCTATGTTGAACATAAGGAAGGATCTCATACCATGTGAATGGATTTTTGGAATTGTACATCCTTAGGATGTTAACATTCATCCTATTGGCTACCTGTATTTGTCCATCACTCTCTGGGTGGAACTCGTTCAATTTGGTTAGCTTGGTGTCCATCATCGACCATAGGCTAGACCGAAAAGTACTCAGGAACCTATTGTATCGATTTGACATAATGGTCGGTGGTAGCCCAAAATGAACTCAAACATGCCCAAATAAGAGCTTAGTAGTGGCCTCAGTTGTGATACTCTTCTTGCAGGGTGTTAAAAATGCCATCTTAGAGAATCGATCAATGACCACGAAGACATAGTCATTGCCATGATTGGTTGAAGGTAGACCAGACATGTAATCCTTGGAGATGGACTCCCAAGACCTATCAAAAGTAGAAAGAGGGGTGCATAGCCCCTATTTATCAATGTTGGGTTTAGAAATGTCACATGTAGTGTAGGATTTGATATACTTGCTAACATATTATCTAAGCTTCTACCAATAAAAAATCTTTTGCAGTACTTCCATTGTTTTTCCCATGCCAAAGTGTCAAGCCACTTGACTATAATGGGATTCCAAAATCACTTTTGCATGCTCATTTGAAGTAACATGTGGATGGATCAGGTTGCATATCAATCCATCCTAGAGATGAAATTGTGGAACTAGTTTTCCTATGCTCGATGTTTGATAGGTAGAAACAAAGTCAGAGTCGTTATTGCATAATTTTGGCCACCCGAAGGTCTCATGCCCACAGTGGTTAATAACTCTAGTTAGTGCCACAATCGGGGGTCGATTGAGGAAGTCTGCAACATGGTTGGTGTTTCCCTTCTTGTACTTGATGTTTAAGTGGAATTGTTGCAGGTACCTGGACCACTTCTGATAGTGGTCATTCTACAATTTTCCTCGTGTCTACATGAATTGTAGAGGCCTATGATCAATGTGGATGATATTTTCATTTCCCAAAATGTAATGCTTCCACTGTCAACATGCCTGCAGGATGGAGTACATCTCTTTGTCATAGGTGGGGTATCTATAAACAATATTAGTTCACTATGATAGGCCATTATATTCCCATGCTGAGTTAGGATTGCATCGATCGAATAATTTAAAGCATCCATGCCAATCTCATATGGTTGTTGTAGTTCAAGAATAATAAAGACTAGTGTTGAGTAGAGGTAGTGTTTCAAATCCTCAAATGATTTCTATTGTGATGCAACCCAAATCAATTTGGCCTTGTCTCCACCCTTGGTCACTTGGCTTAGGGCCCAAGCAATAAGAGAGAATCCAAACACAAACCTGTGCTAGAAGTTGGCAAGGCCCAAGAAGCTGCAGAGCTCGGTTGTTGTCTCTGGGGTTGACCAGTCACAAATGACTTGGATCTTAGCTTGATCCACATGCACACTCTACTAATCCATGATGTACCCCAAATATTGATCTCTCTACATGTTAAAGGAACACTTCTCCAAATTGGCATATAACTTTGTGTTGTTGCATGGTTCCCAAGACCTATTGAATGTGATTCAAATGTTCCTCTGAGGTTTTTCTAAAGATGAGGATGTCATCAAGATACAATACCACAAATGAGTTTGTGAATGTCTGCAATATATTATCCATCATTTGCATGAATGTGGTCAGGGCATTATCCAAGCCGAAAGGAATGACCAACCACTCAAAGTGACCTTATTTAGAATTGAAGGTTGTTTTCCATACATCAGTTTAATCAATCCACACCTGGTGGTAACTTGACTTCATATCAATCTTACTAAAATATTTGGGACCCTTGAGTTGATCTAGAAGATCATCAATCCAAGGGATTGGGTACTAGTTCTTGATTGTGATATGGTCCAGGGCACTATAATCAATACAAAGTCACCATGTCACATCCTTCTTCTAAGCTAAAATAATTGGGCTCCCACAAGGTGAGGAGATTGGTTTAATGTGGGTTTCATAATTATCTCTTGGATATGAAGTTTGATTTGGTCATTCTATAGAATAGAGTTCCTATATACAAGGCCATTAGGAAGAGGAGAAATAGGTGTCAAATCATTAGAGTGCTTTACCTGATAGTGAAAAGGCATCCCAGTAAGTGACGAACATATGTCTTTATGTTCTTCTACTATATTTTCCACCTATTTCTGTTGTGTAGAGGGACCTTGTGTATCAGTTTTAGCAGTTGTAGTGATATTACATTCACCTTATGAACGAACCATAAAGAGGAAAAATATTCCTTTATAAGAGATCACCTTTGTGCATTGCTTCATAAATATCAAAGAGACTGCAGTAGTTGGGACTTCCTCTGGTACCATGTAGAGTTTACCTCCCAAAGTAATAATGACACTATGGGGCCTAGATTCATAAAAAACTTGATGCTTCCACATATATGGTTGTTCTAAAAAAACATCACAAACTTCAAGTGGGGAAACATCACATATTACCTCATCTCTTAAGGGATTTTTTTCATAGTGCGAGTGACATTGCTTCCTGACGTGAATGTGGTGCAGACGCCAACCCTCGGGTCAAGATCTGCTCAGGATCATTCTAAAATTCCCTTGAGCCAAAGTGGCTCCTTTGATTCCCGTTGGAACCTCCAACGAATCCACAGGTCCTTTGTAAAAACTCGCCCTATGTAAGTTGACACCAGGTGCGAGCTTTTCCTTCTCCAAGTGATCACGACCTTGTCTTAGTGCAGGCGTCTTTCGCAACTCGCGTGTTTACGAGTCGAAGACCCTCAACTTTTACTCAAAAAATGTCGATACTTGAGATGCGATGGGGTATGGCTCCTTCCTTGACAATTCCCTCCACGCATAACCGTCGACTAGGGATAAGTACTAGCGGCTCTTCGCAACTCGCGACCTCGCGAGTTGGAGTGTTGAACTTTGCTATTCTCCCTTTGAAAAACCCCGAGAGGCGATGGTTGACTTCCTTTTCACACTTCTCGCAACTCGCAATCTCGCGAGTTGGAGTGCTGAGTCTTCGTGCTCCTCCTTTGCGAAAACCCAAGAGGTGATGGGTCAACTATGGGTTGACTCCTTCAATGCGGCGAGTACATGCCACCTATCATCGCTTACGCCTTTCTTTGGGGGTTAGTTTTTCACGCCACCTGTCAACCTTGCAGCACCCACTTGACGAATGTGTCATGCATTCACATGAGCCTCAGCTCTCGGCACTTCATGACTTATACAGTCGAAAGGAAGTTCCTCCAAACCTCGAACCTCCAATATGCAATGTATCAAGGCATCAGATCTCATGGATCTCATTCCTCCTCGATCAACGGTTCAGATCGCATCGCAATATCACGACTTGGAACTTTGTAGAGCAAAGGCCTCCACCTCCCAGCTCATGATACCCAA